>JAKSZP010011985.1:0-160716 GCA_022478985.1 Massospora cicadina
AAGGCAACCACTTTTTGGCTAGTGGATCCTGGGTTCACTTGGCACATTATACCCATTGATGTGATAGGGCCTTTGACCATGCGCTGAAAAAGCTGATGCATTATTGTGGCTATCAATCATTTAATTCATTAAATAGAGATGCGTGCTATAGCTAAAGTAGATGCCAAAAGTACTTCCAAGTTTATAGTTATCAGTTGTTTACTAGCATGGCTGCCCTCAGGGTATTCTAAAAGATAACAACAGCAACTTTACCATGCACATCATTCCAAAACTAAAAGAGTTAATGGGTATACAAGACAAAACCTTTTCAATTTTCCCACTTTTGGTTATCTTGGTTTAGATTTAGTAAAATCAGCTCCACGTTGCCATCCCATCCATGGTACCTATGTCAATGCGCTAGACGACCTCTGTCCCCTTGTGAGGCAGTGGTGCGACACCTCCTAATTTTTCAGACATTGCTAAAAGTGCTTGGCTGGCTCTGATAGCCCTCTCAATTCTTCAAACCGCTTTATCCCACCTAAGGACTTAGCTTTGCATGTTGCCCAAACTCAGGAAGTACCTCATTGCCCCCTTGTGCTCCCTGGAGCAACATGCAATTCAGCTTTCAGGTTAATTATGGCAAGTTTTCCCCTAATAAACAATGCTATTATTGAATTAGCCCTTACTGTTATGCCGCCTGCAGGCTTTATCAACTTCCGCCTCTTCAAAGGTATTTTAATCTCAGATTCTAGAGTGAAGCTGAAGCTGCAGTGGCAGCTACCATTCTCCTGGTATTCCAGGGCATCCCCCTCCCAACAACTTGTACCCAGGTGCCCACTGATACCATTCTTGTGTTTTCAGTTCAAGGGCCTCCCTACCCACCTACCCCCCAAACTTTTTAAATAAAGAGATTATTATGGGATTATCAGAATATTGTTCTGATCCCATACTGCAATCCATGGTTCCCAATGGAGCCACCCACCTCACAAGCCCCCACGCCTTTGCAACTGCTTGTCTAGTATTAAGGGATATCACTTTCTCAATCCCCCTTGCACTATTATTCCTTCTGCCTCTGACCATCCTTTCTGGGTGTCAAGCTTTTAACCAGATATCCTTCCAATAGTATCTGAATTAGGGGCTTCAGTTAGTTGGGTGTAATTGCCAGCTAATCACCTAGTTTGATACTAATTAATGTTATATAACTAATCTACTTTAGGTTCAGCAGAAGCTGCATTTGCTGCTAGAATGCCATCTGGGATCGTTGTGGGAGTTTCCAGTGGAAAGATGATGAATCCATTATGAATTGTCTGAAATGGTTCCACTGACTAATTTGGAGTACCAGTGACTCATGCTAAGGATGCTCAAAGTCCTCTTTATTTATGAATTATATATGATCAACCAGCTACAAATGCTGAGGATGAATTGACCTAATTTAATATTCGGTGATTAGATGAGCAGAACTGGAGGTAATCACGATGAGTATGAATGAATAAATTCACAATCTGATAGAGGTTTGGAATCAAAAGAATGATGTGTTTTCTGGTAGTTGAATGGCCAAAGAGTACTTGGGAGCAGTAGTTTTGAAAGTAGTACAAATAGTCGTTCATTCCCTCCCACTAAACATCTCTCTTGAACCAATCTTCCTTTTATTTTATAGTGGCTAATACCCTGTGGAGTAGAAGTAGATAGGATAGGGGATCCCCAATAGGCAGGTGATCAAACCTGGAGTGGCCACCGCTGCCAGCTCCCATGCCTTCTACTTATGAGGAAACAGTGGGAATCTGGAAAGCTGGCTACCAGCGGATGCGCTGACAGGCTACCAACCCTAGTGGGGTGCAGCACGGGAGTTGCCATAACCGCCCAGGCTGGGGGATGGACTCGCTGGGCATGCCCAGATGGGTTGGTGAAGGGTTGTGAGGGTGGGGCAGCGAAGAAGTGCCTGAGCCGCCCAGGAAGGGGGCAGGATTTTCTGGGGCACACGCTGAGGACAACTGGGGCTAAAGATGAAGCCATTAGTGGTTAGTTGGTGGGTTGGACGCAGGACTTGAAGGGGTTGGTACGCCAATAAAGGCAAAACTGCAAAGGGCCACCAGTCTTCATACTGGTTGGCCTGGCACACTAGTAGAGCCCATGGTCAATTTTGCGACAGTATTAAAGTGTCTAATAAATTTAGGTGTAGCTTGATGTTATCAATTTCTTTAGCAAAAAAATGCCGCGTGGTTACTTTAAGCTCTGCTTTTAAGTTTTTTAGGCAACAAATGACGCCATTTGGGTCCCTCTGCCTTTAGGACGTGGGGGATTGCTCCAAGGACCTACCTTCCATGTTGGCAATGTTGTTCTAAGTTAGCTTGGTACTGTGACTCATAACTTATTAGGTGCAGAGAAGCTTGCATTAGAATACATTTTAGAAGAATTTTATCTAGTTAAGTCAGGGATTGTTGGGATTTTAACCAGGTTATGCTTTTTCCAACATGTTCCAATACAATTGCTTTAACTGATCTGCCATGTATGACAATTTTATTATTTAGTGTCAATGACTTTTAAGCTTCTGAGGATGAAGCTCTGACTTAGAATTTAACCTATTGTAGCTATTTTAGTAATTTTTTAGCTATATTAGGTTACCTTTAATTAAAAAATATATTAATTAAGGTATTTATAATGGCTAATTTTCTGATCAGATTTTAAACGTTGTTGGGCTAAAAACACAATAACTTTAGTTCTTCAGACTTGCGGGCACAATTAACACAACTTTGGAATCAAGTTGATGAAAGTTCCAATCAATAGCATGTCAATTACTGCAGGTCATTAAATAGAAGTAAGGTTATTCTCTAGCAACTGATGCTGATTCATAATAGGTTGGCATCAAATTGCCAAGTGACACCTATTTATGTAAAATTTATAGTCCTAATATATTACCTTGTTCTTGTTTATTAATTTTACTAGTATTTTAGTAAATTCTAAGCAAAGAATCGATAGGCTTTTTAAAATAAATAAGGTCCTGTTACATCTGAACTTACTGAATTAGACTGCTCTTCCTGTCATCATTCAGGAAGCCTTCTTATAAACATATTTGAACTCTTACATCATGTGCAGTCGCCACCTTTTAACAGCATCATTCCAAACTCTGCTCTTCACTCAATAAGAGACCTTTTCTGGGGGTAACTATTAGGGTCTCATCAATCCTAAAGTCCTCCAAGGGCCTAAATTGTGCCAGATCAAAACCTTCACGCTTCAAACCCCAGTGAAAACGATGCCTCTTTAATTCCCTCTAGTCCCTAATTGTCTATAAGCATTGATTTCATCACCTGTTTTCCTCTGTCACTTGGATATGGTTTAATCGTTATGGTAATAGAATGATCCACCAAGCACGCAAAATAAAACACTTGCACTTCTCACTTCACCTTGAAATGGCTGAGTTATTCATCAAAATTATCTTTTCTAGACATGCCCTATCTGAAAAATATGTATTATACAGCAACCCCCAAATATATTTCACGCTTCTGGGACCACCTACTATTAAGAATAGGCATCAAACTCTGTCATCCTCCGCTTACTACCACAGTTGTATGGCCAAACAGAAAGTTTCAATAATACTCTAGAGATATATCTTCGCTGCTACATTCTGGCCCAGAAGAGAACTTGGACCTCCTGTATTCCTCTCGCTCAGTTCACCTACTTCAACCATGAACAAACCAATGGAAATGTTATCATTTTTGCCACTCATGGAAAACATTTCCAGAAGTTCACGGGACAACTGATGGAGTAGTGCCGCCGCTGATGACCTAGTGATTAACATCCAATCAAACCTCGCAGCTATGAAAACTTTACTCAACAGGGCCATGCAATATCAGAAGGTTAAGGTTAACGCTTACCATTCAGATCCCACGGCCCACAAGGAAGGTGATATGATTCTTACCAATGCCAAGAACTACTCTGTCCATGCTAAGTGCTGCAAGTTGGGTCCCTTTGACTTGAGCCCATACATGGTGCTCTGTTAGGTCAGAAAGTAAAACTTGAGTTAAAGCTCCCCTAAGGCACCTGAGTCCACCCCATCCTCCATGTTTCCCAACTAAGGAATTTTGAGAGTACCATCGTGGAAAATAAAATCACAGTATGCTCTGAAAACCATGGCATGAAATTCTGAGGATTGCTAACTTGATTATTGAAATCCTACATGCTTAATTGGGTTGAAGATCAGCTAAATGATACACGATATTGCCAGTGACTTACAATATTTTCATCATTTGGAAACTCACTAGGCTTTTTTAAAATAGCCTGAACTCTTCTAGTCAATTTTAAACATAATTTTCCCTTAATATTTAAGAACTTCTTCTGAGGCAGGTAGATATACAAGATGTGATTTTGGCACCTCTAGCTTGTCAACACCTCCCCAAAGCTAGGATTCAGATAAAGACCAGGAAAGAAATAAAATACATATATCTTTTATTAGATGGTATATATTTGATAATTAGTCATTAGACCAGGCGCCAGTATTTATACCTCTAGGGCAACTCCTGGCCACATTTTAGCATAAACTTTCAACAAATTATTTCCACCTCAGTTTGACCCTTGGACTGTTATGACTGAGACCTATTGCTAGGTTTATTGATGGAAAAATATTCTCAAAATTGGGAGGATTTCAGGGACAAAAATTGCAAAAAACACGCAAAATTATCCTAGGATCTTCTTGATTTGAGTTTTGTCATACTGCTGACAAAATACATCTACTGTGAAATTTCTGCATCAATTGAAGTAGATGACGTACCCCTAATTAGGACGTTGGCAGGCCTGACTCTTGATAGCACTAGATACTCCCTTTTAGGTGGTCCATGTTCAGGTGCTATTGTGTTGATTCCATGGATCGGCATAAAATTTTCGCCCTAGGCAGGAAATTGATTACACTAAAACATCCATCTGTCCATGGGACTTTTAGATGTTAACTTTGGGTCGATCCTAAATGATTTCTAATGCAGAATGTTTGGTATTGTTTCCAATAGATGGGACCAATTGCTGAGTTTTATGTGCAATGAGGGTTGGCATAATGTGTGAGTGGATTCAGCCTGAGTTTTTAGTAAAGTAATTGATCAAAATTATCATAGGTATAATTGGAATGAGCTGAGTAATTGCCATAGGCTTGAGATGGAGAGTTGTAGTATTGGTTTGTGTATTGGGAGGATAATTGGCCTAATCTTTTGGGTGTCAAAGGGTTTATTTTCAGGTCAACCATCAGAATCTGACACATGGCAGGGAAGAATACAGTCAAGGCCATCCTAGAGTTTATTATCACTGGAGGAAAACTACACCTGATTAAATGGCAAGGATACCCAATCAAGGAGGCTACCTTGCAATTAGAGGACTGTTCCAACTGACCTGAGAAAACTAAAGAGTTCCTCATCCAGAAAGATATTAATTTAGAGGTGGGGTTATTTCACAATTCAGGATTTAATTGGATTGAACATTGTCTTGATATTTTGTAAAAATATGCAAGTTGGGAATTAGTTCCAATGCACTACTAAAGAATGAAGTTATTTTGCCATGATCCTCAATGGACTTGAAACCAATTGTCATTAGTTAAAAACAATCAACAAAGATATGAAAATCTACCAAACCATTGTGAGAATTATGCCACATAAAATGACGCAATAAAATCTCCAATTTCATTAAATAAATAAAGATTGAACTTGGAAAAAATCACAAGGTTATCATCCTTCATACTACAACTGTGATCACAGGGCTGTTAGCAGTTATTAAGATTCCTGCCCAAATCCAAGATTTGGATCTGTGGATGACGAGTGTTGGGATTTTGCTAAATTTTTTTATTCAAAAACCTTTACACAAATATTCCACCTATAATATTGTAAGGGGAACTCAATGAATCTAATCTTATCAAGTCTAACGAGAACAATCACGCCTATCCCAAGCAGGTGATATCAGAAGATTCAATTGCTCAGCAATTGAAAAGATCTGATAAACCCTAAACTACTTTGAAACCTATTAACATTCAATTTTTCAATAAAGAATAGGGTAATTACAACTTCATTTTTACTATCTTTTATATCTTTTTGGAGATTACATGAAGTAACTTAAAGACTTTCCTATCTATTTAAGAAGTGCAATTCAAAACTTTAATAATTTGTGCTCACTACAGGGGGCTCTCTGAGTTACTCTCTTGTGAAAACGTCAATCACCAAGATGCACTCTTCTTTTTTGCCTGAAGAGTCTCAAGAACATGAGCAAGGCAGTATTTTACAATGGGTCTGTTACATTAGAACTGAAATCCCAAGGGTACCATCTACATTGGAATTCTGTGCCAACTTAGAATTTATAGTCCCAATTTAAGCTTTATTATGATTTTCAAATACAGCCTGAGGTTTTAAAAAACATCATTAATCAGATGCTTGATGGGATTTTAATTCATGGAATCTGTTCTACTTGATCTTGGACTAATGCTGTACCCTCTAAAATGAGGGATTTATATCAAACTTCTCAACTGACGGGGATTGGTACCAAGCAATATTTACACTATTATGTACACCCTACTTTATACCACCTATTACAAGTAGTAGGAATGCATCATCAAGGGATGCTTAATTTATTAGAAGGATTCCAATCCTTGAATAATTATGTTTCTGAGTTCTTTGAGTCTGCCTCTATGTTTAGTAAAGATATTTGACGCCATTATTAGTAATCAAATTCTTCTTAATGAAGTACAACAACAACTTGTTCAGCTTGATCATGTAATATATAGTTTTGTTGACTCACAGATAATGAAGAGAGTCCAGAAATTTAAATTGAATGGAGAGCACTTTTTCCCAAATCTCTAATAATAATAAAATTGATGGAAGAGGAAGTTAAAAATCGCCTCTTCAAATTGGAGCAATTGTACTCTGGAATTCAATTTCAAGTTAGTGAAGTAGATTAAACTGCAGGAACTATGGGTCTTTAGGGGGAACAAGGTCCTCCTGGTGTTGAAGGACCTCGTGGGCCACCTGGGGGTGAAGGGCCACGTGGACCTCCTGGTGCTGATGAGCACCCAAGATCCCTTCAGCAGGCTAACACTCTTTTGAGCATGATTGAACAATTGCATGAGCAGTTTTTTTAAAGTTGCCAATGAGTGTAATTTAACTCCCAATGGGGTACCTATTGATCTCAGTTGTCACTTCAATCCTTATCTGAAGAATTAAATATTCTGGGTAAATGGGGAAATGATACTGAAATCCTGTTACAGGCCTGTAAATATAAAGGGATATGCTTCAAACGAAGATTGAAACTTTGGAACTTAAATACCATGCACAGTAGGAGCAAATTTTCGAGTTATCTCTCAGATTAGATGAAAAAGTGGGGCATTCTGATTTAATCCACTGGATTAATAAAATTTGTACTGAGGCAGCTAGTTCCTACCCTCAATATTCTTCTCAAGCTTCTGACTCTAACTCTTACATCTCCACTCAATTGGAACAACCTGGAGTGCATGATTTATCAGCCAATGCTCCTATGAATTATAAACCTGTATTCAAGGACAAGTACACTCCTGGGGAAGACAGTATCATCTCCTTCCTCTATTTATATGAGAAGGCTCTGAGTGATTCCATGGACAACTTAAAATCAGGTTCCTTACCAAATTGTCTCATTTGATTAGCCCAAGATATCATGGTACCTCATTTGATGATTTGTTCTACTTGGTCCCAGGTTAAGGAAGCATTGATAAATGAATTTGGGAGTGAATAAACCATATCCTCTCAGAAACAGGCTTTTATTGCATACAGTCCCATCAAAATAAAACTATCAAAGACTCCACTCATCAACTTTATCAGTAGGCTCAGACTTTGGTAGCATGTGGTCAATTAAATTCTGGACGATGCTATTACTGCTATGTCTGCTTTACTTCTAGGACTCAGATGCAAGGCTACCTTATTAGCGTAAAAAACTTCAGAAGCGTTTTAAACATAAAGAAGGCCTTGTTGGAATTGACTCCTCATTTTACTGAAAACTCCCAAATCTGTGACTCTTTAAGACCCGATCATCCTAAAACATATGCAGTGCCTGAAAATGCTAGAGCTATTCAGTGTAATTATTGCCACTGATACTTCTATACAGAAGACTTTTGTTATAAAAAGGAAGCTGATGAAAAGAAGAAAAAAGACAAAACCAATAAGATTCACTATCTTGATAATGATATGAGTATGCAGCAGAAACATCAATACCCTGTAGATGATAATAAATATAAACATTCTTCCTATTTCTTGCCTCCTTGTTAACTTTACCCTCTCAGTTTGGAAGTATAATCACCATATTAATTTTTGAGTGAATCAAATTAAAGCTAAAGCTATTATTGACTCTGAATCTCCCGTGAATGTAGTCCTGTTGAAATTGATCAAGTGGATAAAATTAATACCCAGTATTTCACATTATAAAGAATATGGCACTTCAGGACCTCAGAGTACTTAATCAATTGGAGCTTTTTCGTCACTCCCATTGAAAATTAGGAAGTTAACTTTTACAGTACCCGCATTCATCCATGATAACTTGAGTTATGACCTTCTCTTGGGGACTCAATTTTTGTGGTAATTTGATGTTATTAATTACCCTGACTCTTCTCCTTCCCTTTTAGGTATAGGGTTCCATTGCTTTTATCTGAACATGCTCATGCTAGATGTCGGGTATGTCTGTTAGAGGGATCAAATATGTCCTATTCAATTAAGTATCATGTTAAAGGTCCTTAATAAAAATTAGTCCCTAAGACGGCTGACATAGAAGAAGGAATGCCTATTTTCTCCCCTGAGATTGTGATTATTCCGCCAAAATCTCAGGTTATTGTCAATACATTTTTACATTTTTCTATGCCCAAAAACCATTTAGTACAAGTCCAAGGCATTTGAAACCATTTTGCTAAAGAGATCTTGCCTTATCCTGGGGTCTTAGATTATGCATATTCTGGATCGTTACCTGTTTATTGGCAAACCTTACCAATGACCAAAAGATGATAGATCAGAAAATTCAATAGCCTATGTCAGATTATTGCCCTTATATTTGAAATTATGATATTAAAATGTTTTGAAGTTTACAAGACTTTGGGCTGAAAACCAATCAGGAGATTCTTACGGTGAGGCCTGCAATAGGGAAACACCTTACTAAAGAACAGGAGAAACAAGTAAAATTTGTTATTGGAAGAATACTTCAAAATATTTTTCAAGCATACTTACGATTTTGGTAAGATGAAGGGAGTAATGCATACTGTTGAACTGGAGATCACCCTACCATTTGTGACAAACCCTATTGTAAGTCAAGTTGGAGGAAGCACAGGTTACCAAAGAATTACATCAACTATTGGAGGCTGGATTATTAAAATCCTCAATTAGTCCTTGGGCCTCACCTCTATTATTGGTAAAAAAGAAGGATGGCTCACATTGGGTGGTTGTGGATTATTGCAGTTTAAATGCAAGTACTTATCAAGATAGCTACCCTTTACTCAAGATCAATGATTCCCTCCAGTTGTTAGCTGGCTCAACCTATTTTTCAGCAGTGGGATTAGACAGGGGGTACTGGAAAATCGCCTTAGTACTGGAATACTGAGATAAATGTTCCCTAATATCTAGTGAGGGCTTATTAAAATCAACCTGTATGCTACAAGAGTTGAGCAACGCAGCAACATTCCAAAGGGCCATGGATGGTATGTTATGGAATTTAAAACTGACCTGTGATCTGGTATTTGGACGATATTACCATGTTTTATAAAACATTTAATGAGCTTCTGGATCATTTAAAAGAAGTTTTTTGACAAATTCAAAAATCTTCAATATATCTCAAACACTCCAAATGTTCCTTTTTAGAATAGAATGGAGCTCTTAGGTCACCAAGTTTCAGCTGAAGGAATTCAAACACTTTCAGATAGAATATAAGCTATTAACTTAATGACCCCTCCAGACTCCTTGTTGGACATACAAGTCTTCCTCAGTAGGGTCAGTTATTATCATCAATTTAAACCCAAGTTTGCTGATATGGAATAGTCCTTATTCCATTTATTACAAAAATGTGTGTTATTTGAGTGATCAGCTCAGGAACAGACTTTTTAATTCTCATTGAACTGCCCTAACTAAAGCACCTGTTTTGATCCATCCTTGATTTTTGAAGCCTTTTATTATGAATACTGATGCAAGTAATGTAGCTAGTGGGGATATTCTATCCCAATGTGATGAAGTGCAGATCAACCAACCTATAGCGTTTTACAGAAAAACATTATCCAAAGCTGAGAAAAATTACAGCATAACTGAGCAGGAGTGTTTAGCTGTAATTTTAGCAACTAAACACTTTACAATTCTTCCTATATGGCAACCATTTTACTGTTGTTACTGACCATTCTTCTTTAAGATGGTTGCAAAATATGAAGGATCCTGATAGGAGACTCGCACGTTGGGCCCTAAGACTGCAAAGATACTTTTTCTCAATTGTACATCTATCAGGTACTAAACATAAAAATGCTATGGCCTATTCCAATTGCCTATACTGACCTTAAATTCTGGAAAAGAGGAACATTTTACATAATCTAATTGGATGTCCTAAATTGTGGGATTGAGAACTGAAGAAGATCTTGCCCTCCTAAAAGACTATTACTAAAGATACCATGATCTGGGAAATAATTTTTTATAAGAAGTAATGTCGAGTGATTATCCTTTTTGAACCCAAATTTAAGATACCACGCTATCATGGAAAGACATGGACAAGTAGGTCATGGTGGTTTAAGGAAAACCCAGAGTGGTTAAGAACATGATACTATTGGAATAATATGACTGGAATCACTAGAAAGACACTTAATTCGTGTCTCATCTGTAAAAGTCATGGCGTAGTCAGCCCTACTATCAGCATCAAGTGATTCCACTGATAAGGCATTTGAAGTGGTAAGTATCAATGTTGTAGGAGCTTTTCTTTGGGGGTTGCATGGACACCAGTACATTTTCATGGTTGTTGACCATTTAACTAAATGGGTCAGGGCTATATCAAATGCTACACCCTCCACTAAGGCAACTGCCTTGTTCCTCTACCGCCATGTCGTCACCCAAGATGGGTGCCCCAAAGTACCCATGTCAGACAATGGAACGAACTTTACTTATCAACTTTTACAAGTGTTGTCAAAGTTGTTCAATACCGTCCAATGTTTTGTCATTTAATACCATCCGTTAACTTATGGGGCAATTGAGTGAGTCAATGGAACTTTATTCTATTTTAAGGGAGATGGCCTCAACGGACCCATCTTGGTGGAACTTCTACTTACCTAGTGCTTTGTTTGCTCACTGATAAAGTTATCATCAACTTATTAAGACGTTGCTCATCAAATGCATTTATGGGCTAGAACCCTCAGTTCCTTCAAGCGTTCAAGCATTACTAAAGGAAAGTATAGCAGAAAACTCTGATTTAAATATCTGAATTCTGGCTGATGTGATTATTTTCCTTCAAGCTCAAGCCATGAATCAATTAAAATAACCACCAAAAAAATGATTCAAAAAATTAGCCAACATAGACCTGTTTTTCCCGAATATCAAATTGGAGATTATGTTATGTATTACCACTCCTGACCTGGTGGATGAACTGAGAAGTTGCGATCTAACGGTTTGGTACTTATTGAGTTATATTCCAAAAGGTGTTAGAATATTCAATTGTCCATGTAGATATGGGTATAGTTGTAAATCATATCCACCCTAGATTTTTGAAGATTCATCTTCCTCCACAATAAAACCTTGAGGGTGGAAATGACAGGATTTGCTGAATTCTTCCATTCTTGAAACTTTTACCCCAAATATTCCATCAATAATATTGGAGGGGGAACTCAATGAATCTAACCTTATCAAGTCTAACAAGAACAATCACGCTTATCCCAAGCAGGTAATATCAGAAGATTCAATTGCTCAGCAATTGAAAAGATCTGATAAACCCTGAACTACTTTAAAACCTATTAATATTCAATCCTTTCAATAATAAAAAATAGGTCAATTTACAACCTTATTTTTACTATCTTTTTATATTTTTAGAGATTCCATAAAGTAACTTTGATACTTACCTATTTATTTCAAAAGTGCAACTAAAAGCTTTGAAAATGGAGATTGAACCCGAATCATCAAAATTATTGGGGATATCCTGATGAAATGTACCGGCTTACAACATCAGTGACAATCCCCAACTAATGCGGTCACAGATTAATCGCTCAAAACCTCCTAATGTTGGGGTTCAAATCCGATCTATATGGCGAATGTATTCCAATTAGTAGATGAGAAATAGATCTTGGTTTTTTTAGTATTAGATGGTCCTAAATAGATTTTGGTTTAGTATTCATGAAAATGGACTGGGATACCTCACAGATCACCCTTATAATTTCAAATTAGCAGATAAAGATTACTATCTCTTTTGCATTCTAAGTTAAATTTAATCTATCTCCATTTTTAATTAAGGAAAAAATAATAGTTAAGAATTATGACTCCAGGAATTTTATCCTGAGTAAAGACTTTTTAGATAAGGAAAGCAATCAACTATAATCCAGCACCCAGGAACTTCGGGTTCCCTGGTTTATAGATTTAAAGAAATAAGTGGTTTAAAGCCCTTAGTCCCGATAGTTATTATCCCAAAACTTTCAGAGCAAACCATGGGGACTAATACTTATTAAATTTAACAGATATTAAACCATTTTCTTTCCAGAACAATCTAACCAGATAGATCTCTGTTGCGAAGAGTTATATAAAGGAATTCCCCTCCTTTAAATTCTTTAGTTTATATCTCTGAAATCTTTTATAAAAATTTATTCTTGTTTTAATTCTCTTTGGCATTTCCTAAGATTTTTAATCTTTTCTATGAACCAAACTAGCACGGCCGCCAATACCGCGGAATCTGCTTTCAATCTGGAGTCCTGTAAACTGGCGTTTCTTTTGCTCTATGTGGGTCTGTCCCTTTCCAGTAACCTCCTCTACCGCCAAAGGAATTATGGTCAGTAACGCCAATATCTTGTTCTTGGCACCACTAAAACTTGGGCATGCACATGGGCGTGTCTACTCAACAATATTGACTTAAACCTTATTGAGGACAACCATGACAGTTTTGTATACTATAAACTTGAGCCGCTATTGATTGATAGAAGCTTTTATTGGAGTAGTTCTTTTCAAATTACCTCAAGCTCAGTTTGTTGGGAGTTAAAGGTCGCTAAGAGTTCTTATTGTTTTCTATAGATCTTTTAACTAGCATTTTTGACTGTTTGATTCTGAATGATAAAGTCATAGAGGTGATGTCATAGTTCAATCTTTTCTTCAAAACATCCACAGTAAGGTTTGAATTAGATATCTCATTATTATTATATAGCTAAAACCCTCATGTAATAGCACCTAATTCCTGATTTAAGGTATCAATTCTTTCTCTTAGATGATTATCCTCAACTGAAGAGGGAAGGTAATTTAGGGACTTAGGACAGTGGAGTCAGGAGGCCTTATAGGTCCATCCAGCCCCTCTGGTTCAATAGGTTCAGGTGAACCATTAAATCCAGCTGCCATTTTAGATCCTTTGGGGCCAGTTGGCCCAGCCATTCCTGTGGTTTTACTAGTCTCTTTAGGGCCAAAGAGCCTAGGAGGCCCTATTTCTATATGTAAATTTTTGGATCATCACTCTTAATAAAATTGATTGAATTGAGTTGTGATCCCTAAATTTCACCAAATTTAGTCAAGAGATTGAATGTGTCAAAGCTTAGATTATAACTTAAGAACAGAGGTAACAGAGATTAAAGATTTATACAATACTGGCAATTTCAAAAAAATCAAAGCTTCCTACTCATATAAAAGATAGCCAACCAACATTCAATTCAGCCACTAAGTTGTGGACTAAAAGATTTGCTTTTTAATTTATAAAATGGCATCATGGTTGTCTTGTACCAACGCAGTGGCAGAGTTGTATAAATTTAGTATAAGAGTGTGCATATCTTTTAATAAAATAATTGTTGTATTTTTTTGTGATGAATCTTAAGATTTAAACTAAAAAATGAATTGTATGGTGCAAAATTAAACATATGTATTGATTAGGTTTAAGCGTTACCAACTTCCAAGAATGGTAAAAAGGGGAGCTATATTTTTTTGCATATTAATAGCAATGTTAGAACTTTAATTTCTGTGGTTTTATCAAGAGGGAAGAGACTACCATGATTGACTGATTAATAGTCTCAGTTAGTTTAGAAGTTTAAATATGGTAGTTGTTGGAATCTACATATGAGTTTATTGTCTCTGAGTAGGCTCAAATTAATCAGAGTTTTGTTTAAGTGTTCTGAACTCATGACTATCAATAGACTTCAACCATTGGGAAATCCTAGAGAAATTTTCAAGGGGTAAAACTAGTTGTAATAGTATTACCTTCCATAGGGATAATATTAATTCAACATTCAAAAGTAAATGAGGCAGGTCAACCTTGGGACAAATATACCAAATCAAGTTTTTTTAGCCTATGCTGGTTTCAAACCTGTGTCAATCAAAACATGTCCCAGAGTAGAGCAGGAACCACCTCACAATGCCTACACCTCTTAACTCATCATGTAAGTTAAGAGAAACCTGGCAGGGAGCACCACTTTCAAAGTTGCATTTATGAGGTCTGAAGAGGGTTTTTTCTAAAGTAAGAATCAACTGGAATTATAAATAGTGTTACACTTAGTCACTATTAACTAAAATCAATAATTTATATTGTCCAGAGAGGAGCAGTGACACTTTAACGTCCTAAATAAACTTTTTATAATAAGAAAAGTTAAAATCAGTGATAGTAGTATAGAGAGATTTGTTTTATATAAGCAATTGATAGTATTACTATCTATTCATAAGGGAAATAGATCTGGTTAGGATATTATTCTTATTATGACTCAGAAAAGTCTTTTCTAGTTGAATCCTTTTCCATTGAACCCTTAGCTTAATTTAGTTTAGATTATAAAAATTTAAGTTAGCTGTTAAGAATGAATTAAAGGCTCAAATTCCAACACTCATGCTTCCTATTTTTGTTCCTTCTTGGTCCACTCAAAGTCATTAGAGAACTTGGCTATGACTGGGTCTAGCCTTGGCATTTATCCGTGCTCATAATATTTTATTTATCTTTTACTACCATAGTAGTACATCCCCCTCCCCAAGAGAAGTCATAGGCAGATAAATGACCCTAGAGGCGATATCTCTGTTTATAAATTTTAAGTAATAAGGTGTTTTTCTTATTTTATTTCTTTTTTAGAAGCAGACTCTATAACTTAATATGGATCTGTTGACTATATGACCATTCGAGATATTTTTGATTGTATAGGTGTCTTTCACTAATATTAAAATTCCTTAAATGGCCCTTCTCATATAGCATCCAGACTTATCTTTGGCAACTGAACCCATGGGTATTACAATAATTGACTTTATCTACAATTTTTAATTTATTTGATGGTTGTTCAATTTATATCATACTTCTTTTCATATATCATTTTTAAGGGTTGCTTCAGCAGCCTGGTATTGTGAATCAATCATGATATATGATGATTAATTTTAAGTTTTGGTCAGAAGCTCATCCCTAATGTTAATCTTTAATGTCAAATGTAAATTGGTGGTAATGTAGATTTTATCCATAGAGTAGTTTAAAGGACATTTTACACATGTTTGAATGATGGCTAATTTATAGGCAAAAGTAGCCGAGCTTAGATAGGATGCCCAAGAAGTTGGATTTATCAGACCAGTCTCTGTATTGTTGCAGCTAAGGTAGTATTCATTTGTTTGAACAGTCTGTAGGTCTCTGGTTAATATAAGGCTGATAACAGCTTTAATTCTCATTAACTAATACATTTAAGTATGACAAATGAATTGAAATTTAAGCCATTATTAATACAGATTTTTTGAGGGCAACCATGCTAATAACTGCTTGTTCTAATATAGACTTAGCACTTACAACATACAATCAACTCAGGCTCTTATTTTAAACCATCTAATTAAATGGTCAATTGCAACAATGATGTATTTAATTCTTCCAGTACTGACAATAAGTGACCGCATGACATCAATTGATATTGTATACCATGATAATTCTGGGCGCACTACCCTATTACCCAACATAACCTTAAGAAGTTTATGTAGCTGAAACTTAATTCAGCAGGAGATAATTTTGCTAAATAATAATTCAGCAACTCCTCAATAATATTAGTAAAGATGTTCCAGGTTTTTTCTTAATCCGCCATGATAATGAATTTGTGGAAAACTTAGATTATTTGGATTGTTCCAAAAGCACTGGAATAATTAGTATTATCTTGATTATTTTTGTAAAGTTGCCCATTTTTCAGTTAAGTGTTTTCCATGGCCTTTATCACCTGTTTTAAGACTCTCAGAGTTAACCGCCTAAATTTCTCATTTATCATATATATAAAATTTCAAACGCTTGGTGCCAATAAGAATAGTAGACAATCTTGATGATATTAACAGTCTGATTAAATCTCACTATGTGCTTAATTTGGAGTCATAGTCATATAACTCTAAAGATTGTTGGGCCAATATCCTTTCTAAGTCTTTAAGATTGTGTAGCCAGCGCAGGGAAGCATGATCATTGATGAACTTGAAATGCATACCATGGATCTATACTCAAAAATTGCTTGCAAGTTTAGATAACAGCAAGATATACTTGTTCTGTAGTGGTGTAAATTCTCTCAGTTGGAGATAAAGTTTGACTTACATAAGCAACTTGGAGGTCATTACTAATATCATCAACTTGAATAAGTAAGGCGCTGATTGCTCTAACAGAAACATCTAATTATATAGTGAATGGCTGACCAAGGTCAGGGTACTTTAATAAAGACTTGTCATTATATATTTCTGAAGCTCATCAGGCGAGTCTTGAGCCATTTACATTCCTTATGAATCATTTTTTAGAACCTTTAACAGATGGAAACGGGATCAACTATCTCTGCAAAGTCCTTAATAAATTGATGATAATAGCTGACCATCCCCAGAAATACTTGTATATCTTAAAGTCTTCTCAGTAGTGACATACATTTTGTTGATTGTATTTTTTGACCTGAGGTTGTAGTCCTTCTTAATTTTGGAGTCTGAGTATCTTAACTTCTTTTGAAAATAATGACTTTTCCTTGGCTTTATTCTGATTATCAGAAGCCAGCAGTTAAACACTTCTTTCAGGTGGCTTAAGTGGTCAGTAAAGGATCTACTAAAGAAGTTATATCATCCAAATATACCAAAACATAGGTCAAATTCAAATCAGCTAAGCTGGTGTCCATCGCCATCTGGAAAGTAGCTGGTATATTTCAGATCCCTGAACATTATTAGCAGTTGATAAAGTCCTCATGCTGTAATGATAGGTTTTTTAAGGCTCTAGATGGCAAGTCAAACCTCCAATACCCCAAAATTGGATCTACCTTCAGAGGAAATTTAAGCTTCACAAAAATAAACCAAAGCTTCATTGATCCTAAGCAAGGGAAAGAATTCCTTTTTTGTATTTTTATAATGCAATATAACCAACCACAACTTTATTTTTACTATCCTTCTTTTTTGCTATCAATAATGGACTAGCACAAGGTTCTGAAGAGGGCACTTGTAATCATGCTTAAGTAAAGTGTTAATTTCATTGGCAAATTTGCCTTGGCTTCTCTGGATCGTCAATTTGCCTCACTTGTATTGGTTCTGATTACTGATATCAGTTATATGAACCACATTTTATGCACAGACTAAATTTGATTTCTTTAGCAATTATCACGTGTTACTTTTCAAATAGACTCAAGACTTCCTTCTTTTTAGTCTTTGGTTAAGCTAATCTTTTGCTCCTGTTCAGATAGTGCATTACATTTTAGCATATGCTTCAGCACTTTCATTTTTTTCAGATTACAAAAATCATGTAATAACTGATTTCTGTTAAGGGATCATTTAATCAAACACTATTGTTGGACGTTTGCCTCCTAGGCTTCAAAAAAGAATGTTGTGAGTGAAATTTGGCCAAGTAGAGGCAATGTTGGGCATTTATGAGTCCCTGACAAGGAGGAAATTAGATTAATAATAATGAATTAGTTGGCCAAAGACCCTGGCCAATTTTCAGTGGAACCCTGCAAATTGGGGCTACACAATTTTGACTCCTCTCCAGGAAAATAAATCAATACCCAATAGTCAGATTACTCCGATCACAAAGTGAACTATGGGGCATCCATCATACGGTGCTTCCCCAACTATGCCCAGGTCCATTCCAGCACCTATGAGGACCACCCCCTTTTATAGGCGTGGTGGGGGTCCCCAAGGTGAAAAGATTTTCTAAGATGAAAAATGGCTGAAATGCATCAAGTCATCACCTCATGGGTACATTTTGGCCGATAGTGATTCCCCATTCATCATTCTATCAAAGAGATGCAAGTTTGTCAAGCCTCAATAGGCTATAATTGCATATTACCTAATTTGGAAATCCCCAAGATATTTGAACATCAAGTCTTGATACTTTAAATATTACTATTGATTTATTATATGGATTCTCTCTTTTACCCCCCTGCACGGCCAATAATAAAAAACCATAAAGCCAAAAAAACGCATTTACTTATTTTGCTTTGTTTTCATATATCTGGTGAGAATGCTCCTCACCTATATAGTTGGATTTGAGGCTAATCCAACAACTATGATTTTAATTTTTACACTAAGATTGGTTTGCCTCTGAGATTGGCAAATAACACTATATATCCATGATCAGGATTCCAATCCCAGGCTCTAACCAAAGTTAATCCTTAATCTATGTAATTATGCTCTAAAAACCATATATAAATGCTCAGGTATATTCAGCGTCAACACAAAATTAAACACTCTTTGAATTCCATCTTAAAGAATTATAAGTACATTGGCCCAAATTTTATTCCACAAACTAAATAATTTGCATGGGCAATTGTTAAAATCTTTTACCAATAAACCAGTACTGATAGGAATAATATCATCGTTGTAAATCAGAATTGCAAATCATGTCATTCGATTTTTAAAGAATATATATTCAGTTATAGGTCAGAGGCAAAGTTTATCCCATAATCATCAAGGTATTTTCTTTAAAGTCGCAATTTTTTCACATACTTCTTGTAAACTCAGTTCTAATAAGACTTTCTTAATCTCGTTGGGTAACTAAAATAGTTGGTGCTGAGACAAACAGCAATTCAAAAGAAGAGGCAAGGCAATATAAGCACCACACAAAGTTGTTAAATTCAGTCACATTGTCTAAATTTCCTTTTGATGTTCTAGATACAGCAATATTCTATAAGGTTTAAAATTTTGGTCAAATAAATTTATTGATTGTGGCGCCAGTATTAATAATGAATCTTAATTTAACTAGATTAACCAAAATATCTGAATAGGTACACTCTGAGTATGTGACAGCTAGAGCCATAATCCCAGATATAGAGTATCTAAAAGGAGGTCTGGGTACTTACTAAAAAAGGGTCCAAAAGCTACATGAAAACTATTAATGATCTCTCTCAGGAGATAGAAAAGAAATGTGTTGTGGCCCTGTGGGCTTACAAGTACTTTAGATCGTTAGCCAAGGTTCAAAGGGGTTTGAAGCTTTAAATAACAATGATTATCAAAGCAGCAGAAAAAAGGAGTGGTTAGACTATGTCCTTTTATAAGTCAAGACGTTGCAAAATTGTAGGACAGGTCAGGACTTGTCACTGAAAAGATCTTGTATTTCCTTGATCATGATGTTCCAGATCATTCCAAATTGACTGCTCCTCTGAGGTCTTCATTATGCTCTGTTGTCAATGACCTTGTTGCAATCTGGTTTAACCAACCATTCTATTTATTATTTTTTATATTTTAGACTAAGAGTTCGACTCCTTAGGATTATAGGCAACTTTTATAACTGAATTTAAGTTACAGCGGATTACCTTTCCCACATGCCTATGTTTATATATGTTGCTGAATAGTTATTGAGTATTGAATTATTATCACCCCACTAAAAATTTCCTATGAATCCCTTCCCATCGATTTGTAAGGCATCCAGGCATCATAAATCAAATCTCAGTTTATTATTATATCCCTTTCCTAATTTTTTTTGTCCTGCCAATTTAAAATAATCAACAAGGGTTTATACCCATGATCCAAGCTAATTATGTCTATTTTATTTAACCGAGGCAAGCCAACCAGGGGACAGGCATTACCAAAAGAAAGAAACAACATGAAACCTGTACAGGGTCAACTCCATCAAAGAAAGTTTTTCCACCTCCAGATTGGGACTCAAATTTTTCTGGTTACGTCATGGGTAAGGTTTTCATGTTATTAGACCTACTAACCGCCAATAGCTTCCTTTGGCTGGCACCCCAATCGATGTGCAAAGGGCGGGAATTGAACCTGCAACCTTCAGGTTGGTAGCCATACGCCCTTACTGACTCGCCTTCCACCCCTGCTAATTATGTCTATTAATTTCCAGAATAACTATACATGGTTTGGTACTTTAGTGTACAGTTATTATGGTGGAAATGCGAAGTTATGGGATCTTTTTTCACCCAGCTAGTTTTAGCTAATTACAATAAAAAACATTATATATTAATACTGTTATTGTTGTATCTTAGGGCTACTGTCTTCATACAGTTTCTTTACGTTTACCTAAAAAGTAGTGACCTGTGCTGGTGTAGTCAATGGGTCAGCGCCAATTGCAACAAACCTCATGATTACATTCATTGTAGGCGCCCCTTGTGAAATTTAGAAAGCTAAGGAAATTAATCTGGAAGGCGCTTCAATAGATTCCTGAGCATATGAGGAATCCTGTCTGGACCTTTTCAGTCTATCTCCTGTATAAAGCCTGTATGCAAAGAAGGTTAACAGTCAACTCACCAATGCTCAATTTGAAAATGGGAATATCAACTTGTTTGTTATCTTAGATCATGACAACGTCCCCCTCAAGATCCTGTTGGAGGGGGGTATAGGGCTATAGGAAACAGTTATGAACCCAGTTGACCACCATACCCTAATTGACATCAAAAATAAACTACTCAGTTCACATATGTTATGTGGTAGGGACCTGGTCAAAGGACGGTGAGTTTTCTATGTCAGCCACCTCGTCAATGGTGATAAAATAGGACCAAATCTCTTAACTGGAAGGTTGGCTAGCCGGCCTACTTGCATTATAGTAAAATATCTTTTTAATCATAGTTGAGGCAATAACTTGGGTAGCAAGGGCTTGAAATCAGATAATTTTAACCGCTAAAGCATTCATAGTTAGTTTGGAGTTTTAGGGCACTGAAGAGTCCAAAAAGTTTAGACACCACTTGGTAAATGAGGTGCACGTCTGTAAAGGACCTTTAAAAAGTAGATTTTATTTTTCTGATAATAGCTTATACACAAGCCAATAGGGTGCAGGCAGATAGTAATTCCAGCGTATAGGATGATAGGCTGCGTTTAAAAGATAGTAACTAAAGTCCCATTAGCACATTCTACCGTCACATTGGTAGATGTATTATATGGGGTGGTAAAGTTTTGGTTAGTGCCAAATAGAGAGTTTATCTCTTAGGCTACCTGGGAGGTGAAATTGAGTGCATTGTCCAAAAGTAAAATCTGTGGCCAAAACATGCAGTTTGAAAATTGACCAAAATATGGAACAAGGCTGTAGCCTTTGCAATCACATCTGGCGTGAAAATCTTCTTTATTCATATGTTCAAATGGTCTATGGTTAAAAAGGATAGCTATGCCCATATAAGCCGATAGGTATTGGCCCCACCACATCTATACTGAAAACATTGAAGGGGCTTGATGGATACTCATCTTGGTTTTGATATTAAGAGCTGGCCCAATCCTGGGATCAACAAGTTAAAAAGGTCTCTAGTTCTTAATAGATAAACTCCATCATCAAATTCCATAGAAATCCTTTTCTGTCACTAATGAGTCTTATTCACCACTCCATGCCAACAGTTGAATTTCCTGAAAAATTGAGTTAAGTAAATGAAGAATTGCATATATATGTCACTTTTTATCTACTTTCTTGTATAAAATCGCCTCTCAGATCTTAATGTCTCAAGTGATGTTCTAAAACTCCGCTTGGATCTTGGAGGCCTCCAGTTTTCTTCTCTCAGGTCATCTAATTATGTTGTACAACTGATTTTTTCAGGTGTTCATACAGCAAGTGTAAGCATCCTAAAGAGACTATCAACATTTTGTTAAATCGCCCCAGCATGATAGATGATAGTAAAGCATAATTTTGTAAGAATAGAGCTCATATTATCAATCTGTCATTCAGATCCTTCAATAGTTGAAACAAATGGAAGAAGTGTGGTCAATGATGACCATAAAATAGGTTCCATATAGGTATGGTTAAAAGATTTTATATCTCCAGTATTACAGTCAGGCACTTTTTTTTTTGTAACATTATGATATTGTCTGGAATTACTCATGTTTTTTCTGTAGCAGGCCACAGGACGGTCAACCTGAATCTCATGTGGTGAGCTAATATGACTCCTACTGCCATGTTTCTAGAGTTGATTAATAACAGAAATAATAGAAAATTTGGGTGAACTAGTAAGGCTTCATACAGAGGGAAGTTCTCAGCATATTAAAGGCCAGTTCCTGATCAGAGCTTCATTTAAAGGGAACATCTTTATATATAAGATAAACGAAAGGCTCAGCTAGATTAGAAATTGAGGGATAAACTGGCAATAGTAAACCATCATTTCAAAAATACTTAGATACACCTCAGGATCTAAAGTGTGGCATTTTCTCATGGCTATGACCCTATCAGGAATGGTTAAATGCTTTTTTTGAGACCTTATGTCCAAACTAATACATTTTATATTAATGTAAGGAAAACTTTAAAAGTATAAGATTAATAGAGGCCTTTGAAGGCGTGCTAACACTTTTCAGAGGTTATCCAAATGAACTGTCATAATTTTGACTGGTAAATCATATTTTAGATGCACAGGTCATAAAAACACGAAAATACAAGGTACTGTTTGAGGACAGTAAATTGACATAAAACTTACAAAAAAACTTACTAATGGAAATAGTTTTTACTAAAAATAATAATAGAGCTTACTGTAGTATTTAATACTGCCAGTGGCTCAGGGGCTTGCTAAAGTAATCTTCATTGTAAGGCGAAATCAGCTAAGTTGGGGATAGATCTCTTTCAGATGACAATCCTGCCTCGATAGGCCTTCTCATTTCCAGAGTTTTTATTTGTACAATTTTTGACTATAAAGCAACACTTAATAATGGGAAAATAAAAGCATTATATCCAAATAAGACCAGGGAAACAATTAATTAGGGTTCAAGGATTTCCTATAATAGTAGCAATATGCTAATCACAAAGAGACTCTGGTTGGCTGTAATAATAGTATACCATAAAATTAATTATTATTCTGGAACGGGGAAACTTAGAATACTAAGTTTAAAAAATATAGTAGGGAATAACAATCTGAGGCCAAAAGCTACAGTAATCAGTAAATTAAGGAAGTAGAAGTTGTACTGGCAGGGATTAGGGATTTGATCTGACATTATAAGTAATTCTGAACAATGACATCCTGGTGGAATTACCAATAATGAAGTACAACTTTGGCAACTACCCTGAAGTTGGGGGCCACAAGGCGAGGTAAATTTAAAATAAGAAAACCCTTAATATAAATATTAGTTAAAATATAAAATTAAGGTATAAATATATATAACAGATGGTTGGTCAAAGGAATTAAAACATTTACCCTCACTTGACCAGTCATCAGGGATAAAAAATGAGCGGGGTCAATTAAATCAGTGAGAGCTAGTGGCTAATGCCCCAGAACACTGCCGATACTTTAGCAGGAATTTAGCATGCACTAGGCTATAAAGGCAGCTCTTAATGGGATCTTAGAAAGTGTAAGCATTCATAAATGCCTTTTCAATGATATCAATAGGGCCCTTCCATATGAGCTCCAGTTTTCTAGTCCATCTATACCCATGATTATCATGATATTTAAATTTAAATTTATTGCGGGGAAGGCCAACCATGGGACGGACACTTCTGAATATGACTCAGAAGAGACAAAACTTAGTACCATGGGAGGCACCCCAGAGAAGCAATGCTATGTCTTGTTGCCAGCGGGAACGCCACTTATGGGAAGGGGGAGGGAACGTGTGAAGGGGCCGTAGCCACTATTGAGCACGTGTGGAGGAAGGGGTCTGATTTGATGAACCAGACTGGGAACCAGGAGGAGACCAGCTGTCAGCGACGCGGTGGCTGATACCCAAACATCCACACTTGAAAGTGGTCCACCAAATGAGACCGGAATCTGTGGACAGCTTCTGTGAGGGTGGGGATGGAGCCAGCGATGGCATCCAAAACAATCGTGTGGATAGTCCACATGGCGATTGCAACCACCAGAGCACGTAGGGAGGGTGGGAGGGGGTTGCATTGATGAGGCAAACATATCTCTTAACAGACTGAAGGGATGCGTTTGATCCTGGCCTAGCAGACGTTGGACTTCGCGCCATATCACTTTAGAGGTGGGGCACTTCTCCAGGCTGTGGAACAGCGTTCCATACTGGCCACACACAACACAGGATGAGTGTAAAGCGTTAGAGCGCTCAGCTGTACGATACACCCGCCTCAGGCAGCGCCACACATGGGAGTGGACTTGAGGCTGCAACAGAGGATGGTGTGCGTATTTCCAGATAGTCTTTTGGGTCTCATTGGAATAAGGGATGTCCATCATGTCCAGGTAGTCCACCCTGGATAGGACTTGGGGTCGAATGGGGATCACGCCATCATGGATGAGTAGCCCCTGTACCTCTTGTGTGAATTGAGGAGAGGGGCGGCCTCTTCAGGTTGTATGTCCACTAATACAAATTCTCCACTCTGCGCTTTGCATGGAGAGTAGGATTCGTTTGTAGTGGGTTTTAGTCCCGTGAGGACCTGTGGCCGATGTGTTTGATGCGAGGTATTTCATCAGGGAGTGGGGGTTTGATGGATTGTTGAGGCCCAAGGCTCGGAAGAAGTTGGAGCGGGCTGCACGGGACCAGTGTTGGGATGGGAGTGTAGGAGCGGTGACAGCCGCAATCCAGGTGCCCAGGATCTTGGCAGCATGGGCTTTGAAGTCAAGCAGGCCCATGCCACCTTGATGGTGAGGGCCAAACATGACCTCTAGTCATACTGGTGGAGGGCGTCCTGACCAAAGCCATCCTTGCAGAAAAGCATACAGGGATTTGAAGAAGCTTGGGGAGAAGGGGATGGCGTGGGCTCCGAACCAGACTTTGGATAAAAGCATAGAGTTGGCAAGAACAACCCTGCCAGTGAGGGTAGTAGGGTGGGCTCTGAGGGAGGCGATTTGCTTCGTCACGTTGTCCAGTATACGGCACTCCATTACTGCTGACGCGTATCCGCCTGCCTCCATCCACACGCCCAGATGGCATACTGGTCCTATGGTAGGACGTGGCACAAAGGGGAGCACCAGTGGAGCGGTGTGTGTTGAGTTATTAAGGCGTGGACGTGGGCGAGCAGATGGGCTGGGTTGGGAACTACTTACTGGGGCCCAGCAGTTCTGAAACCGACCAAGGAGGATGATTTCAGTTTTGGAGGCGTTCAGTGCCACGTTGCTTACCCGGGAATATTCCTGGATGAGGGCTTCAAGCGCGCGTGCATCTTTGTTATTAGACACCCCACCACACAATCATCTGCAAATGCCATCATCTTGACTGGGGTTTGGCCCGGCACATGAACCCCAGTGAGGTGGGCGTTCACATTTCGCAGTAGTGGGTCAAGGCTGAAGTTGTATAAGAGTGGGCCGAGGGGGTCCCCTTGTCGCAGGCCCCTTTGAGGGCGGACTACTTCCGTTAGGAAGCCTGGGCCACGCACTGCCATTGTTGCAGATTCCGTGAGCAGCATCACCCAGTTTATGAAGCGGGGGGGGGGGGTAGGCGGAATTGATGGAGGCAGGCCCTGAGGTATTCCCAGTTTACTCTATCATAGGCCTTTTGTTGGTCCAAGAATAAAAGTGCCCCAGAGGCTGTGGACTGGCATGCATTAGCCACAGAGTGCACATTGTCCCAAATCGACCTTCTGGGTATGAAACTAAAATGTTCTGGGGAGATGGTGGCAGATGCTACAGTCCCTAAACGGTTAGCCATAATTTGGTTAAAAATTTTTGTATCCGTGTTAGTTAAAGAAATGGGGCGCCAGTTGGCTAAGTCTAGCTTGTCCCCTTTCTTGAAGAGTGTGACAGTAAAGGCCTCATGTCCTCCTGGTAGGAGGCGCGTTTCCAACAGGCTTTGGTTGAGTGAGGCTAGCAGCAATGGGGATATATATTTAAAATTTTTTGTAGAACTCATATGGAATGCCATCTGGGCCTGGGCATTTTCGGTTTGGTGCACTGCGAATGGCTGTCCATAATTTGTTTGGAGTAATTAAATTCATTATTTCTGGGTATTGGAAAATGGTGCGGATATGAGCTCGGTTGAGAAATTCTGCCATTTCAGCTGGCTGAATTGGTTCAGCTTGGTATAACTCGGAGTAATATCCTTGCATTTTGATTGCCACTTCAGCCAGTGTGTCCGCAATGGAATTATCCGATCTTCGCACCTGTGTGCAGGCCATGCTCTGGCGTGGTGCAAAATTTTTTCAAAGAAGTATGCAGTGCACTTGTCACCTTTAGTGATGCGTGTGGCCCTGTATTGGACACAAACCCGATGTTTGTGTTGCCTTTCAAGTGCGTTGAGGTGGGCAGCTGCCTCTGCCCACTTCCAGCCCCATGCAGGGCTATATCCTGTGGCTGGAATGTTGGACTCCAAGTGGGCCAATTCCGCCAGCGTGCACGATATAACCACCAATGTGGCTCATGAGCATCTGGAGGAGAGATGGCGATAGTGGCGTATGGTGTCTTCTTTGAAAGTTGCCCATGTGGAAATGGGTTCCGCGCAAAATGGTGCAACAAATAATTTCGCCAAAGTTGCCTCTTCCACCCACGTGGAAAATCCTGGTGATGCAAGCTCGGGGGGGGGGCAGATTTTGTACCAATGTGGGGCCTTTGCAACTGTGATGGGTAAGTGGTATGTTATTGAGACCAGTTGGTGGTCAGAGAATTCCATTTTTGTTGTTTTGAAGTGGGAGATGTGGGGTTGGAATTTCGCCGGCATTAGAATAAGGTTGATGCGGGTCATGGACCTTAAGTGGCCATTGTGGATGTGGGGACGCGTCATGTTTTCGAGCAGTGGGGCATGTCACAGCAGCGCATCCAATAGCCCAAGGGTGGCTTTTAGAACGCGTAGTTCTACGTGACCCTGTGGGGCATGGGGTGAGGGCGGCCACCAGTCCGTTGGTGAGGTTAGCCAACAGTTCATGTCGCCAACTAGGAAAGAATTGGGGGGTAGCGGGAGGGATTTGACTGACAAGAAAAGTTCCTGACGCTCGTGTGCACCGTTTGGGGCATAAATGTTGATGATTGTGTGTGCAACGTTGGCCCACGAGAAGGTGACAACGAGCACTCAGTCATTTAGGAATGTTTCTGAGGATGTGAATTTGAAAAAATTGTTTTTCTGAATAGCACCCCCACAGTGCTTTGACCAAAAGGATAGGGATGGTAGGAGCATTGTTTTTCAAGCTTCCTCAGAACCTCATGGACAGTGGGACTCCTGGATGGCCAGGATATCCACGGGTAAATTGTTTTGTAAAAAACTCAGTTTCCTAGCCTGGGATGGGGAGGCCTTGAGTCCGGTGATATTCAGCATCCCTAGAGTGAAGGTTTCCCCCATCACACCTTAGATGTGAGGGGGTGGGCCCCCAGGCCCACCTGCCTCTTCCAGGTCCCCACGGGCTTTCACAGCAGCACAGGTGTTAGCAGCAACACTATTGGGGTTTTTGTTATTTTCGCGGAAAGAGTCACATTGGCTTTGGCCTTTGCTTTCTGTTTTCCCGACGTCGGACGAATTTTTTGCAGTGTGGATAAGTTTGGTGCACCATCGAGTGGGGCAAAATTTTTTTTTTGGTTGGGATAGGTCCCAAGCCAGTTTCAACCAGAGCTTGGGTGCAGCGATTGGGTGAGATTGAATCTCCTATCAGATCCTCGGATTGAGTGGCCCACTTGGCATGGGCCTCCCAATCTGATTGGGTGATGGATTCCCAAGTTGCTTCCACCGCGAAGGTCTCCATGTCCTCCTGGTGTTGTGAGTGTGGGATGGTGGTGGTGGCCTTGGCCGCTTCCTTGGCCGCAGCCCTATGGGCTTGCTTGGCCTTCTTCTGCTCCTGTGGGGAGATGGGCTTTACCAATAGCTAGCAGCCTTGTGCTCCCCACGGGAAAGCCTCCTTGGTGCTTGCAGTTGGTTCGTAGTGCGCCTCTCTGCTGGCCATGGCTGCCAAGGGGTGCTCTTGGAATGTGATGCCCTCCTTGATGGGGCATGCATGCGCCTTATGTCTGAACGCGTCACAGTGGGTGCAAATGGGGGGCGCACTATCCACGGGTACCCAGAATGGGTGGGTGGTATGCCCTGTGATGTCAATAAAGGTGGAGTGAAGGATCTGGGTTAGGTCCTTCGCGATCTCCTCAGTTGGGGTCAGAACTACGATGGCTTTGCCAGTGCACAGGTGTGGCATCAGCGTGAAATGTTGCATTTCAACAGATTGGATTTTGCCATATATGGTGAGACCATTTTTCAGGTGTTGCTCCAAAATGTCACGTTTTACCGTTGTAGGCAAAAAGTCAACCTTGAGGAAAATTTGGTTTGATTTTGTCCATCTGGTGCATTTAGTTTCGATGACCCATTGCCCTTCAGGGAGGTCGACCACTATGCGCACCACTGCAGCCTCGTCTGCTGCTATTTTGCTTTCAAAACCTAGGTCCAGCCAACCATGCGACATGGAGTGAGGTGCAACGTACACCGCAGTCAGAAAATTTTGTGTACATCTTCACAAAATTTTTCCCATAAGGCCGTTTTTTGAATGTTCAGATACACATGGACTCCGAATTCCATTGATGAAAGTGGCTGGGAGTGTGGCGTGTTGATGTACTGGTTGCATCGTGCTTGCCACGCGAGTATCTCTGAAAAATTGTGACCGCCAGTTTTTTTAGTTTTTTTTCTATTCTGCCGGATTCTCTGGGGCGTTTTTGAACGTTAGAGGCCGCAGGCCTTCCGCCTGCTCCTCTTGCCTTGCTTGCCCAACTGCTCCCAGACATGGGCGCAGACTAATCTCCTCTATGAGATTATCAAACTAGATTTAGTCTTAAATTGAATAGGTTGCAAAAGTGTTTGCAACGAGAAAGAAAAGTCTTATGATTATCATGATATTAACCAACCCCCTACAGTAAAATGGGGTAAGGACTTATAGTCTTTGTTATCACATTCCCATGCCTTTACTTTATAACACAGTATATTGATATATTTTGTAATTTGTAGCTGAATGAGTTTGCATCATCTTTTCCAAATATATGGAAGGACTCATACTCTATTGATTGACACAAGGCTATAAAATCAGGGGAAGCGCAGGTGCTTCTAAAAGTAAGACAAACAGAGAGTGCCCTGTGGCTGAGTGAAAATATATTATACACAAAAACAGTGGAAGTCAAGAAAGGGTTCCAGCTGGACGCCTTGACTGTGATTATCTTCTTTAGGGGTGCCAACAAAAGTATCTTTTATTAATTCCACAGTGTCATTAATTTCAAGGTGATAAACTTATACAATAACCTCATATATGCATCATAAATCATTAAGCTTAGTGTTGAGCTTCCATTTTTAAGCGCAATGGTGCTATGCTCTAATAGCCTGAAAGTCAACGCTTGAAGCAAACTAAGTCGCATGACAAGTATATTTAATTATTTTAAAGGGATTTCAAGTCACCTCTAATGTTCTTTCAACTAAAGTATCCATCCTACAATAATTTATGGCAAACTGAACTTATGAAAGTCAAGTACTAAATTGAGATATAGAATTAAAAGTTGTCTTTACTATAGTTTAGAATAAGAGTTTTATATGTCGCATTTAACAATATTAACCCAGAAAGGAAAAGAATTAATAAAATCATTGGAGGGAGAAATCTAAAAGAAAGAAACTTGATCAGGCAATGCATTCCAGACAATATAATGACTTTGTAGCATATTTTTAATAGGGTAAAATTGTAAGTTGAATAACCAAGTCTAATGAGACTTGTATTACTTGGGATGATCATTTGGCAGATTCTTCATTCTTAACATTTTACATGTTTATCTTAATTTACCACCTTGAGTGCCACTTTGAGTAGTTATTACCTGATCTATTGATGATCCTTCATTTTGATTAGGAAGGACTTCATCTTTGGGTATCTTAGATCTGATTTAGTTCATTGGAATTTTTCCTAGAGTCAAATTATGGCTGTGTTGACTATCCTTTTATCTGGGTAATTTACCAAGGTTGTCCCTTTAACCCCTTTCAAGTCTTGCATCAATTTGGTTAAGGGAGTCAAATGGTCAAATTTGACCCATCATGTCTGATATCTGGATATCTAACATCACGCCTTCAATAATTTTGGTAGGTGAGTATCAACTCAGGAGTTGGGTTTATATGGATATATGGTCTCTCCAATTCCATGGACTTGATTGAGTATTTATCTCGGCGTTTATATGTTATAGCATATGGGCCCATCCTAGATGAAATCTTTTTTCTCCTCAGGGGGCTATTTGATTTTGATAATATAGGACTAATTCTGGTGTCTTAAAGATGGGTAAAGGTTGGCGATTTGCATTCACTGCTTGACCTTCTCTTGTAACTATCTATGGCTAGATTTGTCATTGCCTCTGATAAAAAGCTGTATATTTTTTGGGCTAATCTTCTTATCGCTTTCTCAGACTCTTTAGTATTATCACTGCTAACTTTATAAGTTAATAAATACAGGATCCCAGGTTCTCTTCCATATAAGGTCATGAAAAAGACAATTTTGATATTTTAAATGGAAACTTATCCAGTAAGCCATCAATGCACTTGGGGATATTGGTCCAAGTATTATGGATTGGTAGTGGCTATTTATATAATATTGAGACTAATGTCCCATTACTCTTCCTGCATTCCTGTTAGTTTGAGGGTTGTAAGGCGCTGAAAATAGTTGTTGAGTTCCCATTCTTATGGCTAAGATTCTCATAACTCTTCAAGTTCTTCCCATTATTGTATAGTAGTACCTGTGGGCAGCTGATCCAAGTAAATATGTTAAGTTATAAGAAGTTAGCATTAGCTTTAGCAGTCTGCGCGGGAATGGTGATTGCTTTGACATACTTAGTGAAATGATCAATCCCTACAAGGATATATTTATTTCCTCCTTTGGATTCAGATAATGGACCTGAGATGTCTAACTGATGGTCTGAAATGGCTGATGAGGGGTCATGGGCTGATACTTGTACTTGACCTTATACAGCGTCTGATATTACAAGTGATGCAAGCTTCTAAGACTTCAACTACAAAGTCCAGTATTCCTTCTCAATAGTAGTGATCCTTAATCCATTAATAAGTTTTTATGGATCCACAATGTCCTAAGGTATTGTGGGCTTCCATTTTAACTGGTAACATTCCAAAGTTCACAATAAGGTAGCCAGTAGATTCCAACTTTCTTATACATTAATCCATCAAAACCTTTGTATTTCAATCGTGTCATTTTATCATATTCTGAACTAGTACATTTTCGTCCTCCCAAGAGTCTGACTTTATTAGTAGGTCATGTAATTGTTCAGCTTTGCTATTGTTTAAATATAGTAGGTACAGTTGAGTCAGTTTATCTTCATTAATATGCATTTTTCCCAGCTCAATGGACAATATTCATGTCATAGTGCTGAAGCTTGAGAGCCCAATGGTCCAGTCTTTCTGCCTGATCTTTCATGTTTTTAGTCACTTTAGAGAAGCGTGGTCTATCACATCAGTAAAGTTCATACAGTAAAAGAAGGATAAGAAATGATTCACCGCAAGTAGAACAGCTAATCACTCTTTTTCAATGACGCTTTAATTTTGCTCAGCTCTGGAAAGCATTTTTCTGTAATAAGACAACAGATGTTAATGCCTTCATCATCCAATAAAAATAAGATGGTGCCTATTGCTAAGTTAGAAACTTCAGTAGATAGGATGAATGACTTTCCAAAATCTGGAATCTGTAATATTAGTCATCTCTTCAACAAACTCTTAATTGACTCATTGCAGTTCGTTGTTCTACTCCCTTCACAAAAGGTGTGTTTTTGGCAAGCAGTCAGACAAGAGGTTCAGAGAGTTAAGAAAAATTTAGGGATAGCTTGATGGTAAAATCCCATCATTTCTAAAAAACTTGTATGTCTCAGAGGCTCTTTGGCTCAGGCATCTTGGAGATTGCTTTAACCTTATTGTACAAAGGTTGGATTTCTTTTGCAATATGACATGTCCTAAAATTCTAGTTTATGCTATAAGAAGGTATATTAACATGCTTTAACTTGATGTAGCTCTCTCTCAACTGTTTAAAACTGACTTGAGGTGGTCTAGATGATGAGTAAAGGTTTTGGAAAACACCATTATGTCATTTAGGTATACAATCACAAAACTGAGTTCAGATTTTTATGATGTGATCCATTGCCATTGGAACAAGGCAGAAGCATTGTATAATCCATGAAGGAGCTGGATATGTTGAGAATAATCCTTTCATACATATCAACATGCATTTTTCTTGATCTTATGGTGATAGAACCATCTGTTAATAGCTGATGGCGTGGTCCATCGCTGATAAGAAATTCAAGCTGGAGAGTCAGGCCAGAGCATTTTCAATCCCTGTTTTTGATAGCAGACATTATTAGTGAGGCTTTTTAGCTTCATGTAATCCATCACTATTCTGTGACCACCGTTCTTCTTCTTTATGAGTAACAGCGTGGATGGCCATGGACTCTGGGAGGACACAAGTAAGCTGACATCCAATAATTGCTTGAGCTTGTTCTTCATGTAATGCTCCTCTATCTTCAACTCCATATATGGCTTCAATCAAATAGGGTTGAATATCCTATGTCAATACTATGAGCTCAGTCTTTCATGTGACCATAGTCAATATCTAATGCGGAGAAAAAATCCTGGAAGTCTTTCAGTAATTAGCAATTTCTCAAGTTTCTACTGATTTGACTTATCAGATATTTGGACTATAGGGATAGAACAAATTAAATTTTTGACAGGTAGGCCAAAATTAAGGTGAGTATCAAAAAATTTTCCTTGTTGATTTCATCAATGGGAATTGATTGACTTTTCCTAATCTTTTGATATTTCTTGCCTAGGATATCTTTGTTAGTTAAAATCTAAGTAATATCTCAATAGGTTGCTGGTAAGCTGGATTGAGGACTACTGTTAAAACTCTTGTTAAACCTAATTACTCCATTGACACTAGTAACATGTAGCTAGCAATTTGGTGGTATACTCAGAGTTATGTTAGTGGAAATCACTCTTTGTTCTACTGGTTTTTATTACCATCTCAGTGATATAAAAATGGTATGTCCTCTGCTGCATCTGCTGAGTTGGGTAGCTTTTTTGAGTTTTTTCCAGAGGTAGCATATCACAAAGGTAAAGCGGAAACAGGGTACTTGACTAGACAAAAATAATCCTTCTTGGTGGAGTCTCTATTATAAAGTTCAAGAGGAACTTCATAGTTGAGGAGTGACAAGTACCCTTCTTTAAGATTGATAAACTCCTTTGTATTAGATCATAAACTGCAGCCCAATGAGTATTATATTGATTGTTGTCTAGGGCAAATGCAGGATGAGAAAACTAATTTTCCAACTTTATTGTCAGAGATGAGTATGCACCTATCGCCTTAAAATTATTTGGACTTGTGGTACTATACTATTGTGTGTATTTATTGTCTGGGGGAGAGATTAATCTTTTTTGTTTCATCAGGATGAAACAACATTGATGGGTGATCCCATATTTAAGGTAGCCATGACTGGATCTTCTGAGTTACCGCTTCCACTCTGATACTGGTTCCTCCAAAACTCAGTGGAAGGGCTAACACCTCTTTGAGTTGGAACGTTGCATTGAGCTCTTGGCAGTATTAGGGATACTTCTATTATTTCCAGGTGACTGTGGACGCTTGAGATGGGTCAGATCAACAGATAAAGGTACTGGTCAGTATTTCTGGCTGTATCTATTATTCTGGGGCACCCAATAACTTGACCGAGGTAAGTGCCTTCAGGAACCTGGGCGTCATTGATATTCTCAGCGTTCAAATGGTCCAGAGTAACAAACTCAACTGGTGAACATAAAATGTAACAACATGTCCTCGTGACCCCCTTTAGATTCATCATTAGGTTTATCCTCAATGCAAGCGAGATTAGTAATCAGCAATGTATCACTTTAAGGTACTTTGGGTCAGTCAGCTTTTTAGGTACCTGACCCTAAACTGACCTTCCTTTCCCCTGCTCAGCAAGAGCAGGGTTCTTTGTAAAACAAACTTCTCAACATGGTTTCTCTTCTTGCAGTAGTTGAAGCTGGATTCTCCTCCTTCTTAAGTTTTTCTTCCTCCACAATATATACTCTGGGTTTTGTGCAGGCCTTTAATGAAGTCTCTAGCTTGTTATATCAACCACATTGAGTAGAGCTTCTTTTATATCCAAAATGGAATTGAACCTTTGTTTGGCGGACGCGATGTGCATGGCTATGTTGAGATTACTACATAAACCAGCAACAACGGCGGATTTGGCAGCATCCAAATAAACATCTTTGAGGTCAACAGTGTTTGAGCCTCAGTATAAAAAGAAATCAGAGAATTCAGAAAGATTTGATTATTTTTAGCGCAATTCTCATGAAGGCATGTTTCTCCATACTGAGGCTCTGCTTTGACATAAATTCTTAGTAAGCGCCTCTTTCATTTCTCTCCATGCATGAAGTTCATCCATATGAGGCACCATAACCTCTTGAGTCATGTGGCTCAAACAAGATATAATATTCTTAACCCTTTGATGATTTTTTGCACCTTCCATTTTGGCTTCATAGATTATGGAAAGATTTGATACTCTCTGCCAGATGTAAATCTGTCTTTGAACGTAGGCTTAAAGGTAGTGGCCTCCAATCCTGGAACAACATATACTCCAGGAGCTTCAAATTTGGTATTTTCAGTTCTTTTACCACTCTTTTCAGTTTGACACGATAGTAGAAGTATTTGGTCCAGTAGAGGATTCGGATGTTGCTCCAGTTCCTCCAGGATCAGTCTTGGCATAACATACAAGTAGTTCTATCCTTCTTTAAAGAATGACTTTATCATTCTTGAAAGTTCTTAACACGGATGTTTAAATAATTGATTAGTAGCAAGTGGATGAGAAGTTCGTTTGTAGAAGCTTGTTCTCATCTAATTAATATTCCAATGCGCCAATTCAAGTCCTCGTTCATCTCTTTGCATTCTATTCTCTGAGAAGGCTTGTTGGTCATGGCTTTTAACACTTCTGTAAGAGTATCTCAGCGTCTCTCTCTTCATTGAGGCGACGTAAAGTTGGTTAATGTCCTCTCAACTGGGGATTTGCCTCTTAAGTCGCTCTTGTTTTAAGTTGACCCATAATGGAAAGAGTAGAAGCCTGAGTCACATGGTTTTCTAGATCCTGTTAAACATGAGCTAATAAAAATAATTTTGTGACACTGATGAAATCTCAGAAGTTTGATGGGCCTCCAGCTCATTGATTTGTTGTAGGGATTGCTCTATATTGGCTTTAAGAAGGGAGATCTGTTCTTACTCCTGCTGACAGCTAGTATAAGATAAGGCTACCATTTTTCCATACCTTTGATATCTTGTCTTTAAAGATCTTCAGAAAAGGCTTAAAGTAGTTTTTTAGTATTTTATTTTGGCTCTAAGATCTCCATATAAAGGAGCTTAATAGTTTGCTCCTCATACTTGATAATACCGGAATCAATAGTCCCCATTTTATTATGGAGCTAAATAATGTAGAAACAATTCATTTTGATAAAACGGAGGACATCCCCTATACTTTCTAAGCCAAATTTTATACCTTCTCATAGGCAATTCTTAAGGCCCCTTAGGTATTGATATGAATGTAAAGTTCCTTGTTATGGACTCCTGGTAAATGCATGATATGATAAAGTGAGGGTGTATGAAAACCATTATATAGCGATAGATTCACACTTGATCCATAGCTCTCTGGGAAATTTCTGGATTCATACAGGCTCATGAGAGTCCTGTCCAAGGCGGATTCCCTTTTATAGCTGGATTTTTCTCCTGGGTTAATGACTCCATGAAGTAGATATTGGACTCCTTCATTAGAAATCTAGGTTAGATGAGATTTGGGAATCTCTACAGGATTTCCTGTGTTGAACTCCTGATATGACTGGATGATAAGCTGAAATAGCCTTGGCGGATTGGACAGAATCTGCAGACCATGATCAAAAGTATGATTATTTGAGCATCTTGGGATGAGGAGATATTGGGTAGAAAAGGGTTACTATTTGATCGCCTCTAAATCAGGCAATAGGATAATGTCGATGTATGATGAATAATTGTTAGATCGCCTAGAGCTAGGGTGATCAAGGATTTAATGAATAGTAGACTCTACTGGAACCAATGAGAATATGGCGGAATGAATTGTCTAATCAAATGGGTCAGTATTGACTAAAGCCATTATTATAAGCGAGATGAGAAAATTGAAATGGGGGATTGTTAGTAGAAATGAGAGAGTGGAAATTGAGTAACCGCTGTTAATATTAAATAAAGTAAAGTGTCATTGGGGCAATTGCTCCATAATTTATAAAGTTTATTATGTTGTTTTGAGGATATAGATCTTCATATCATCAGTCCTATTGCTCAGTGGGCTTAACTCTGTGCAAAACCCCTTTGGTGCATCTCCAATATAGGATGAATTATAAAAATGGTGCTCACTACAGGGGGCCCATTGATCAAGTACAAAAAATATAAAATTTCTCCAGTCGCCGGCCATGGTGCATCTGGCTTGCTTTGATTTGGGATCTTCAGGACATGCTGCACCAGTCAAATATGCGAGACTCAAACTTGCCTTGGACGCTGTGCTCAAAAAGCAGGATAAGCTTCTTCAGGAGGTTTGTAATATTAAGCTGCCTCTGTTTGATTATGATGTGAATATTCATGTGTTATTTAAGAAATTTGAGTTTGCAATGGAGGGAGCCTCAGATCAGCAGTAAAGCAAAACTGTCAATATCCACTTTGGATGTTGGAAGTGCTGACCAAGTCACCTGTTATCTTCCAACAAGTTCCATTACATACCAAGAAGTGAAGGATACTGTGCTGCGGTTTTTGGAGGAACTGCAAAGATGTCACAGCAAAAGGATGAGTTCTTGACCATCAGGTATCAGCGTAATGAGACCCTCACCGCATTTTCTGATCAACTTATGGTGGAAACCCACATGTTATTCAGGGCAGAGACTCTATCTGTATTTGACATATGCATTGCAATGACCTCCTCAGTGAAGCCATACTGTGAGCTGTACAATGTTATGACCCCAATTTTGGACGACGACGTTCCCCTGCTTATTATTGTTAAGTTTTTTCACCATCTATTCATAACCTTCCCTCCACTCAATATAGAGCTGAACCATGCCACTGACATCGTCAGACCATCTTATTGGGGAATTTGCCTGTCCATTTCAGATTTTACCAAGTTACCCCAGCAGTTTATCTTCTGCCCATACCTGTTTATTGTCAATGGCCAAACTACTAACCTGGGCCTTTTTGCGCCAATCACCCATGTTGGAATCAAGTCCAATGTATTGAAAAATGTATTTAGCTAAATAATAAAAAATAGGCCAAAAGACCCTGGTCAATACTCAGTGGAACCCCGCAAATTGGTGTAACTTATCTAGTAATAAAACTCGGGCAAATCAAACTATTTTGGCAGTCAGATTGCTCCAAATTGTCAGCTGGATCCGTAGATCCCTTCTGAGGTCTCTTTCCTTCATACTACACGGCCAATACTACCAACACTGCAGAGACTGGCCCCTCTTATAGGGTTGGAGGGGCCTATCCAAGTGCAAATATTTTTCCAACAAATGATTAATTAAAATACATAAAAACCTTACCTCATGGATCAATGATACCTATTAATGATCAACCAATCTATATATGTGAGGAGAGTCTTGACTGATCTGATATGTCAAATCTCAATATTTCCTTATTCAGATTTTACTAAGCAATCTGAACTTCGAGCCTCAACATCTTGACTACCATTATCAACTAATTAAGGGGGTTCCCTTATCTTAACCCGCAACAACTAATAAAAAACACTAAAAAACACAATTCTCTAGTTTTTAAGGTTTATTTATCTTTATTTATATCAAGTGGTTTCATCCCCTATTTGTTGGATTTTAGGCCTAAAACGCACCAGCAATCTTAAAAACCCTAAAATCCGATGAGTGATGCTCACTACAGGGGCCCTGTATACCACCAAAAACCTGTTTAAAGATGACAAATATGTCGAAACCAAGGTTACCAGCTTTAGAGAATTAACTAGCCATGGCTTTGTTTCGCCTAAAAAGGATTGAGCAAAATTCTTTACAAGGCTCTTATGGGCCCTCCCCTATTATAATTAAAACTCCGTTCATAGACAAGTTCACACCTGGTGAGGGCAGTATCGCCTCCTTCCTTTATGTTTATGAATCTGCAATGGAAGGATTGACTGACCTTCAAAAAATCAAGTTTATCTTTCCCTGCTTGAGTCAGATGGCTCAGGAGATCATGGTTCCCCATATGGCCACACTTACCACCTGGGCAGAGGTAAAAAAAGCTCTTATTGACGAGTTTGGTTCCAAGCAGAGTTTACAACAGCAAAAGCAGGCCTTTATGTGCCTTAGCCTGCAAGAGGGAGAATTGATTACCTCATTTGTTAAGCGATTCTATAGCAAAGCTCAACCTCTGTTGCTGGCTGTTAATTCCCAGCGTATAGGCTTGATTCTGCCAAGTCAGTTTGCACAGGGTATTAGCCACTGAGCAACCAAATTGGACGATATGAAGTTCGCCAACTTACAAATAAAAACTTGTTAAACTATATATGGAGCTATTGCCCCTTATTTCGACCTTTATTTAATATAAATTGCAGACTTATCTGCAATTACTCATTCATACGAGAAAAGACCTCCTTTTCAATCCTCCATGTGACTCTTTGTATCTTGGTTCCCCAAGCGAGATTCATCCTCAGCTTGATAGTCTTCAATTCATCTTCCCTTTTCTAGAAACTCTCATTTGTATCGAATTTTGGCATAAATCCCCTCAATTCGCCAAATGGTCATCATTTTGATCGATTATAATTTGTATATCCTTTTTCCATAAATCTTGAGACTTGTCTTAATTCCCCCTCTTATCCTCCAGTATGGGTAGCATATCATCCAGTCATATCAAATTCCTGACAAAACACCCCATTGACTGGACAATAGGCTCTTACTGTTTATATGCTCAGAGGAATTTCGCGCGAACTTGGTTGATAATCTGACCCCCAGTGGGTTTTTTGATAGTGTAGACATCCATGCCAGTCTGTTCAATTATCTTGAATGGGCCAGCACAGATGTTGAAGAGCTTGTTTTTCTGCCCAAATCCATGCTGGTTTGGAATAAAACATGGTCCACCACAGTGAACAGTGGAAGTCCTCTTCATCTCTTCTGATCAGCTGCCTGATCACAAATCTTCTTGGCTAAACTAGTGGAGTAGCTTCCATTTGCAGCTTGATCAATATATCCGTAAGAGTCTTCAAATATCGCTGGAGATCCACGCCACCAGTGTCCTCTACACACGAATAAAGCAAGGCAGGAAGATCTGGATGTCAACCATACAGCAGTTGAAACGGGCTCTTACCAGTGGACAAATGATAGCTGATATTATATGCGAACACAGTGGTAGGTAGAAGGGCACTCCATTCCAATGGCTTATCCTTTAACAATTTGTGAAGTATGTTCACTAGGGTTCCATTGACCCGCTCCACAATTCCATCTGATTCTGGATGATAGGGGGTGGTCAAAACCCCACAGATCGCCATCAACTCATTTAACTTTGGCAGGATATGCGAAGTGAAATTGGTTCCATTATCTGTCAGAATGAACTGTGGGCAGCTGTGTCACTGTATAATGCACTCCATGATGAACTTGGCAGTGGTGATCGCGACCCAAGTCGCTAATAGCCCTGGCCTCCACCCATCAGGTCAAATGATTGATGGTAACAATTATATACTTGGATCAATTGGCGCTAGTCAGCTGAGGTCCTACTACATCAATGGAAAAGGTGTGCCAGGCTAACCGGGGCTTAACTAGCTGGTATGCTGTTTTCTGGTGGAAAGGCTTTTCCACTTGACACTGATGGCAAAAACTAACCGTTTCCAATATGTTGTAATGCATGCTCTCCCAGTAGTATCAGGGTCGCAAAAACTCCAGCGTTTTCTGCAATCTGCCATGTCCTACATCCTTGATGAGCATCCATAATAATCGAGGGTCTAGCCAAAGGTTTAGGGAAACTCAGCGTCGAGTCTTTGATCCACTTGTATAGTTCCCCCTCACATAGAAAAGTATCCACCCTGAGTCCATCTAATACCTTGATCACCTGCAGCGGCTCATCCTGGTATTTGTTTGCCACCATCTTCTTGTACATTATGTCAGCTAAATCTGCCATGATAGCGACAGTTGGCAGCCAAGAAAGACAATCCGCATTTTGATGTTTTGCTCCTGGGCGGTGTAGAATCTCAAAATCATATGCTTGGAGCTTCAGAGCCCAACGTGCAAGCCATCCTTCCAGTTCATGAAGATTCTGTAGCCAGCGCAAGGAAGCATGATCCTTCACTACTTGGAATCTTATCCCATGCAAATATACCTGAAACTGTTTGTAAGCATAGATCACTGCTAAACACTCCTGATCGGTCATGGTGTAGTTTCATTCGTGACAGTTCAAGCTTTGACTACAGAATGCGACAGGATGCTCCACGCCGTCATTGTCCTTCTGGGATAATACTGACCCTATAGCGGCGAGGGATGCATCCATTTGTACTATGAACTGTTAGTCAAAGTTGGGATATTGCAAAATGGGTGTGCTTGCTAGCGCGGTTTGCAACACATTGAAAGGGTTCTGACATCGTTCTGTCTAATCAAAGGAAGCGTTTTTCTTTAGCAACTTGAAAAAGCGGGGCCCCAATGCTGAAATTGGGAATGAACCGTCAGTAATACCCGACCATCCCTAGAAACAATTGGATGTCACGCTTATTGCCTAGGAGAGTCATCTTGCTTATCACTTCCACTTTAGCTGGCTGCAGTTTAAGCCCGTTTAAATCCATGACAAACCCAAGGTATTTCAATTGTTCTTTAAAAAATTGACACTTCCGAGGCTTAATTTTGATATTAGCACCAGCGAGGTGCTGAAACACTTGTTCCAAGTGGGCAAGGTGCTCTGTAAACGTCCTCAAGAACACATTGATATTGTTGAGGTAAACTAGGATGCAGGACAGCTTTAAATCACCTAAAGTTATCTAGGGCATGCTGGAACGTAGCTGGGGCGTTACACAACCCTTGTGGCATGCAAGTCAGCTGAAATAATCCTCTCAAAGAGATGATCACACATTTCTTCTGTTCCACTGATGGTAATTTGATCTGCCAGTACCCCGAGATCAGATCCATGGCGGAAAAATAATTTGCCCCACCCAATTGGTCTAACACGTTGTAAATCCGCGGAAAAGGGTAGAAATCCTTCTTAGTTATATTATTGAGTTTATGATATTCAATAACCACTTGAATCGAGTCATCCTTTTTCTTTACAATGAGCACAGGTGATGCCCATGGACTGTTTGACGGCTCTAGCATTCATTTTCATGATGATTTTATCCACCTCGTCAGATACAACCTCTTCTGCCGCTTTTGAACATCTAATAGGTCACAATCAAATGGGAGGGTGATTCCCCATATCTATCCAATGTACCACCCCTTGAGCGAAACCCAAATTATGATTGTCATGTGCAAAATATCTTGATACTTTTCAAATAATGCCATAGCCTTATCTTGATGTTCTTTTGATAAATCTGTAAGCACTTCCCTAGGAACCACAGTCAATACGCCAAACAATGAGCTTGCCAGTAGTCCGTGATCCTTCCATGAGCTGAAATCATGAATATGGCGAACCTCCAATATAGGAGCAAAGTGTAGGTAAGCCACCACTTGGTGTCGCTGGATCATTATTGTCTTCTTCTGTAAATTTGCTGCAGCATTTTTACCTCCCCATTCCCAGGTCGCAGTAACCATGGAGCCACATGTGATTTAAGCTGCGAGTGCTGATGAGGTGCTATAATTTCTCCATAAAGCTCTTTAGGGACATTGATTTCAAGGCCAGTCCCTACTATACACTGGTGTCCAGACTGTAGGCTCAAAGCACTTGCTGCACAAAGCAGAATCCCTTTGTACTTGTAAAGCTGGTTGGGGAGGGTCCTGGTCTGCCGCCTCAGCAATCAATAAATAAACAGGAATCACTTCATCGCTGTACACTAGATTGATTTGACTAGAGAAGAATGGATCCGTTGGGATTCCACAAGAGGTAAAATATATGGAGATCTGTTGGCCTAAAATAGTAAGAGTTTCCTCCGCCATATTTATTACAACACCAAATTTCCTCATAAATGCCACGTCAATTAACATACCAGAGTTGTTATTTGTCAAAATCACCACCGGAGTGGAAGCCTGGACTGACCCAAATTGTAAAGGCAACGCTCTATACGCTCCTTCAGACACAGTGCTATGCGTTCCAGCGGTCCCGTATACTACTTGATGGTCCACATCCAGTTGCAACAGAAGTTTAGCCACCAACCAAGTAGAGACTACGTTCACAGGGGCTCCTGTGTCTATAATAGCACGGATTTTTGTGTTTTGAACGATAATATTGCAGTAAGTACATTCTGAGTAAGAAGAACCATCAGTGTTTATTACATGTAAATCCAAGGGCTTTGTGTTACTCAAAAAGGAGGAAATGCCCTTGCCAACCTGAGGATACTCACTAGCGATTTTCTCCAACAGAATGGCTACATTAACCCTTACTAAAGAGGCGACATTCGGTGGGGGATCCGTGTTGCTGGTGCTAGTCTGTTCCAGGATCTGCCATGCATATGGCTTCTGCACATCCTGGCAGAACTCGGAGCTCTGGGGCGAACTTTTACTCTCAGAAGTGGAGGCGGGAGTATCTGACAGAAGCTACTGATATGAAAAATCATCTGTCTAAGGTTTGAATTTTACACGAAAAGATGTTTGGGAATTGTTAGGGACAGGTGAATTGAAATTAGCGGAGGTAGAGCGTCCCATCTTTACTCCGCTTGATCTTTTCCCTGCTCAATTTTCTGAATTGGCATTGCATACACTTGTGGTCTGCTAGGGCAATTACTCGCATAATGCCCTCTTCATCCGCGCTGGAAGCAATTGTTAATAAAAGGTTCACGTATATAGTCTGAGGCGGAAGGACCAGTTTGGAATTTGCCAGTATGGTTCCAATGTCATGGATGAACTGTCGAAGCATACATGGACCGAAAGGGGTCCACTGACTCTTATGAGGGATGAATACATTCCAGCGGCTGATAACTCAGTTGCTACAGACCATATCCTGAAGAGTTTGGAGTGGAGACAGCAGAGGTTTTTGGGCTACGTTAGGGGTGCTGATTGTGGTGGAGAGTTGACGTAAGGTGTTCATAATTTGAATAAGTCTGGCATCTCCATCTAACACATGAGACATAGCATTACATAGTTCCCAATGTGGTTTGACAGCCGCCATCATCACTATACCGACATCCTTGGTGGATAAAATGTTAGCTCCAAGTAGGACATGTGCTTCCGCAAAAAATGCTCAGCAAATTCTAACAGGGTCTTGTTTCGGTGAAACTGTATATTCATAAAGTCAGCTTTTATTGGGCCATATTGGTAGCACCCACAAAAAGCTGGAGAACAATCGCTTTAACTTCTTCATAGGATACTGAGCTATTTGGAAGATAGCAGGTAACTTGATCAGAGCTTTCCATATCTAGAGCAGACAGCAACAGTTTTGCTTTTTGTCAATCAGTAGCCCCTTCCACAGCGAATTCAAAACGCTATAAGTAACCGTGTAGATTCCCATCATGACTGAAAGGAGGTAATTTTTCAATTCAAATGACTTCGCCTTGAGGCAGGTTCCTGCTGCAAGGAGAAGGCGAATTGGTTTCAGTTTAACTACAGGAACCATCCCTTTGTGCGTTATCATACAGTCAGCTGGATGGACTCAAATCCATTGAAAAGGACTCAGAAGAAGTGGTGTCACGTGGGGGGTCCATCATAATGCCTGAGGGATATTCATTTGCTGATCCATAGCGTTCTCCCTTGAATTGCCACTAACTGCCCCACTTCCCCCATCTCTGGTGTGCTCTGCAAACTGTTCGTTGATCAACTGCTCTGCTTTAACTGAATAGCATTTACACCGTTGATCCTGAAATTCCAGTTGCAGCGTTTCATACTGATGTTGCAACTCCTGGCGTAGTCCCTCTCAACGTTCAGTTTCTGTTCCATGGCTTGTAATCATGAGTGGACATCTTTGATTATGTTTTTCAGGTGGGTATGCTGCTGGCTAGCACTATCCGCTTGTTGATTTGCGTCATTTATTTTTGTTAACAAGGGAGGATTGTTCCTATACCAATTCCTTGTTGGCCCATTGAAGGGTATCCAGGCGTCCTTGCATGTTCGCATACTCTCTTTTCTCACCAATTGGAAGAGGGAAGGTTTTTTGTTGCTCAGCCTGACTAACAACTTCCAGTTGTGTAACCCGATGAATAAGCTGGATATATTTGGGAGACGTTGACCAAAGGACAAGCGCGTTATCTGCCATTCTCTGGGTACTCCATTCAATATGAAGTTTAGTTAATTCAGCTGATAAAGAGCTGACTTGTTCCGCCACTTGCCGTTCCATCAGTGTCATTTTTCCCTATGCTGGGCAATCACAGCTTTAAGAGCTTCACCCCATTCAGCTAGCTCTGTCATAAAGCACTCGGTATTATTCCCAATGTTGTTACATCCTGAATTCACGCCACCAATAGGCCATGCTGATCCAGCAGCTCTCTTATTACTCGAGGTAATTCTAAATCTAACTGTGGTACCAAAAGGTCCAATCGACAGTGGACATCCCCAATGCAATGGTCCATCTGTAACAGCGCCCCTTGTACCTCTGAAAATGAAAAATTGAGGCAGTGAAGCAGGAGGCGAGTATCATGCTGCTGTGCTGGAGTGAACCATAATACATCTCCAATTTCAATATTATGGGAGCCAGCACATGCAGTAGCTGGCAAATCAATGGTTGCACATAAGCAATTGGATATTCCTCAATTCTGTGGGTACCGAGGCAGCGAGCCAACCCCATTGTAGTCATGTCCAAATAAGACATGTACAGGGCGTAGCGATTTTCTTGGTCGCGTTGGTTATAGAATAAACTCAGGGCGTTTTCCCCAGCCTCATCTTTATATAGGCGATATCCACTCAACAACCACTCCATAATATCTCTAAATTGCTGAGGAGTAACATTTGTGGAGCATCTTTGTTGGTTGGTCGTCAGCTCAGGGCAATTCTCTTTTTGCATATTAACATAGCTTAATCATCCCCCAGTTCAGTCACAGTAAATAATGTCAATTTGTTATTAAATGCCTCCCGTGTTTCAACATACCGCGCACAGAATCCAATCAAATTATGTTGGAACAAATGAGGGCTCATCATCGTGTCCTATCATTGAAAAACTACAGTTGACCAGTGGCCCCCTGTAGTGAGCACCACTGTTAATTCCTGGCATATAGGCTTGATTCTGCCAAGTCAGTTTGAACAGGGTATTAGCCACTGAGCAACCAAATCAGACGATATTAAGATCGCCAACTTACTAATAAAAACTCAATAAACTATATATGGAGCTATCGCCACTTATTTTGACCTTTATTTAATATAAATCGCAGACTTATCTGCATTTACTCAATCACATGAGAAAAGACCTCCTTTTCAATCCTCCGTGTGGCTCTTTATATCTCAGTTCCCCAAGCCGGATGTATCCTCAGCTTGGAAGTCTTCAAATCATCTTCCCTTTATAGAAACTCTTGTTCATATCGAATCTCAGCAAAAACCCCTAGATTCACGCCAATGGTCATCCTTTGGATTGATTATAACCTGTATACCCTTTTCTATAAATCTCAAGAATTGTCTCGATTCCCCCCCCAATCCACTGGTATGGGTAGCGTTTCATCCAGTCATATCAACTTCCCAACACTGGCCAAACTGCTTCCTCTAGATGATGCTATTTCTGTTATAGTGGCTAGCTTGGTGTTTTATCCCTCTTTAGAAATGCATATCTCTGGTGTAAAAGAACACCTTCCAAATGTTACGGGATATCAAAGAGGAACTGTTAGCAGTGGCTGAATTTTATAAACCTATACTTTTGCAAAGAGCTACAAAGGGGGAATCATCTCTGACCTCTCTAGCCTCTTCTATGGCTGTATCCCTCTGGAACCCAGCTGCTGCAGAGCAGCAACGACCAAATACTCCTCTATCATATGAGGATAGCCAGAAAAAGATTGGCAATTATGGGGCAGCGCTCCCCTCCAGCTTCAGGTTCAAAATCTCAGCTGGTGAAGTCAGTTATACATTGCCTGGTTCCCCTCTTGCTGAGCGCTCTAATAAATTGGATAAAGTATCACATTCATCTAAGCCGCTGCCTTGATCCCCCTCATCCTCATCTCAGGCTACCCCTAGTTCAAAACCTGCAATCATTGGGCAGCTCAAGCCGGTCACTTCTAAGGCAAAAGTCAAATATTACACTTTCAACGCATCCCCCAATAGTTGGTACAGCTAAGATGCTCCCTACAAAAATCAAACGGGTAGATGAGAGCGACAAACCCTCCCATGTGAGTAGATTAAGCCAGTTTCTAAGAATCCTTTTAGTAGCTCGTTTAGTGCATTGACAATACCTCTGATGATGAGTCTGAGGGGGGTGGTGAAGATGCAGGACTATTATGTCCTGATAGCTCAAATGGAAGTGCATATTCCAGATAGGTTGATTCCAGAAATAATTGATATAGCCATGATATCACTACAAACCTATCTTCAACAGTTGTTGAGGTTTAAAGAGGTGATTGATACCGCTAGTGATGCTGACCAGCTTATTGGGACAGTGGTCCAATTCACACAGCAGGTTCATACTTTTAATATACTAAAGCAAAACCCTGCAATGGCTCAACGCCTTGCCTCCACTCGCCGTTTGAAAGAGGTTCCCTCCCTCCCCTACTTTTGGTAGCACAATAACTAAGGTAGAGGTTGTCATCAATAAAGTGCGCGTTCTAGCCATCCTTGATATGTGTGCTCCAGTGAATGTGGCCTCATCAAAGCTCATCAATAAAATTAATTTTTGCGCCTGACCTGGACTATTCACAATAGTTTGGAACTGCAGTCCTAACAATATGCGAGCTATTGAAGACTACTCTTCTCTACTCATACAAATTTAAAAACTTCTACTGTCTGCCCCCGCTGTGGCATTAACCAATAACGCATATGACCTAATCATTGGCACTCAATTTATGATTGAGTATGACGGAGTCATTAATATAAAACTTGAATTTCTCTCCTTTTAAATTACAAAGTTCCCTTAGTCTTTACAACTGAGGAGCCTGAAAAGAAGGAATATACATGTGTAGTTGAGTACCCTTCATCCGCCCTCACCCTTACTATAACACATCGGGCAAAAACATAAAAAACTGACTGACTCTGTGAATGCTTCAGATGAAATTCCATTTTATGCGTCAGAGGAGATAGTAGTCAATTCAGGTGAAAAAAGATGATAGACATCAAAATTACTATGCAAATCCCTCGCAACTGCCTTCTGTACTTAACAAGCATTGATGTAATAATCCCTTTGGAACCCCAGGTATTGCCAGGTATCCTAGACCCTGCTTACCAGAGACCTATTAATCTCCTGTTGGGGAATCTCACTAACAAGGACATGGTTGTAAAGAAGCATCAGGAGATTGGAAAAGCCCTGTTGATTCCAATTGAGGACATCCATCAAGTCCATTATATTGGATTCATGCTAGATATGGGACTACCCACTGATCAAATGATATGCGCTTTGCCCAAAGTTCAGATTTCCGATGATCAAACTCGTTATGAGCTTGATAAATACATTCTTTACTGGAGTCATATAGTGACATCTACTCCAAATCCAATACTAACCATGGGCATATGAAGGGCTGGAGCCACAACTTTGATGTTGGTGATGCCAAGCCTATTTGATCAAAGCCTTATTGGAAATCAAAGGTTGAGGAGCTCCAGATGAGGACTTAGCTTAAACAGTTATGGGACGAAGGGCTACTGGTGCCTTTGTTAAAGCCCTTGATCATATCCACTATTGCTCATAAAAAAAGAAGAATGGTGGGCATCGGGTTGTTATGGACTACCACAAGCTGAATAACTTCACCAAGAAGGACAGCTACCCAATCTCCCAAATTGATGACGTTCTGGCCTAACTCTCTGAGTCCAAATTCTTTTCCGCCATGGACTTGGCTAGCGGTTACTGGCAGATGGACCTTTCTCCACAAGACCAGGAAAAGTGTGCGCTTATCTGCAGTGAAGGTCTTTTCCACCCTACCTGATTACCATAAGGGTTGTCTCTCGCCCGCAACTTTTCAGTGCGCTATGGACCATATCTTGCAGAATCTGAAGCTTAGTTGCGTAATTGTCTATCTTGATGATATCACCATCTTCTCCAAAACGTTTAATGAGCACCAAACACACTTAAAGGAAGTTTTTCAACGCTTGTGGGTCTCTCACATTAAGATGAAGCCCTCCAAATGCACATTTTTCCAGAGGAATTTGGATTTAATGGAACACGCCATCTCCAAAAATGGGATCCAGCCTCTCCATGATTAGGTTGAAACAATACCTAAGATTTCTGCCCCTGAAACTCTATGCAATATTTAGGTGTTATCAGCATGATGGGATATTACCATCAATTCATCCCTAAATTCGCTCAGCTCAGTGAGCCCCTCATATGCCTTTTAGCTAAGAATGCCCTTTTCCATTGTGGATAGGAACAACAGGATGCTTTTAAAATGCTGAAGAAGATGCTGCAACGATGGCCAATCCTACGCCACCCTGACTATAGTAAAACATTCATACTGTTTACTAATGCCTCTTACTATAATGTTGGAGATATCTTGGCTCAACTGGATGAGCATGGGGTTGATCATCCCGTCTCATATTTCGGCAAGATGCTTTCTAAGGCGAACGCAACTATAGCGTCACTGAGAAGGAGTGCCTTGCCGTCTTGCTTGATGTTAAATATTTCCGCCTTTTCCTATATGAGACATCATTTAAAGTGATCACTTACTACGCCTACTAAAGTGGTTACAGAATATGAAAGATCCAACTGGGCGGTTGGCACGCTGGGCTTTGAAGCTCCAAAACTATTATACGACCATTGAGCACTGAGCCAGGATGGGCCACATGAATGTCGATGGGTTGACTCAGCTGCCCATCCTTTACTTAGATAATAGTAAGCAAAGCGGCTATATGACCTCCTAATGAAACCTGATGCTTGGGAGGATGAGGATGAACCCGTCCAGAAGATGCTATCTTGACACTCCTGTAACACTAATGTAGATAATGTGAAATTGTATAATAAAAGTAGGAGTAAATTGGTTTCCCTGCCTCCAACCATCTGAGCGATTACCTGTCACTATGGAGTCTCACACTCTTTTGGCATAGCGGATTGTGGAAAACCTATGAGTGGGTAAGAGAATGCATCTATAGGAGGGAATCATGGAGTCCATCATCAAATTCTTGGATGCCAGGCTGACATGCAAAAAGCAAGCCAGCTTCAAATTTCGAATATTAATATCAACCTACCACTCCTCAACAGCCTTTCCACACAATAAGTCTCAATGTGATTGGCCCTCTACCCCAAACTACGGGTGAAAATTTATACATTTTGATAGGGATTGATCACTTTACCAAATGGTTCGAGGCTGTGGTTCTCTCAGCTCAGACAGCCAAAGCCACTATCAATTTCCTCCATCAGTATATCTTTACTCGACACAGTTGCCCCCAGTTTTGCTCTGTGATACTAGGAAAAGCTTTACCTACTGAGTGGTGAAGATCATCGCTACATCCTTGGGCACGCAACAGCTCTTTTCTGCCCCCTATAACCCCTTGACTAATGGTACCATGGAATGAGCCAATGGGACCTAGTCTCTATACTATAGAATATGGCCACTTCAGAACCTTTCACTGGGATCTGTATTTACCAAGCGCCCTCATGGCCTACTTATCAGTTACCACTGGATCCTTAAGATGTCTCCATTCCATGTGTTATATGGCCAAGAACATGAGGTGCCTGCTCTACTCGCCAACGATGTCATCTCAGCTAGAACTGATCCAGACCAAGCCATGAAGAAGTTGACGCAGCACATTATCCAGGTACAGTCTGAGGCGATGAATAATTTAGGAAAAGCTATCACAAAAGAGGACTAAGCAGCCAATGAGCTCCAGCCACCGCACCCTTCCTTTCAAGTGCAGTGTTGGTATTCTATTACCACAATTGAATCATGCCTAGAAAGGAAAATCTTGGGTCCATCTGGGAAGGGCTTTTTGTTATTACCTATAAGCGAGGGGATGAGTACTCCATCAAATCCCTTGCTTCTGGAGTTATGTTTAACTGAATTCATGGATGGTTCTTGTGACCTTATTTTCCCCTACCACTATTAAAGGTGGTAATGTTGGACAATTACAAGTCTGATGTATTTTAAAGAGCAGTTTGGAGGTGAATAATGAAAAAATCGTACAAAAAGACCCTGGTTGATTCTCGGTGGAACCCTAAGAATTGGAGTAACCCTTCTAGTGATAAAACTCGGGCAAATCAACCTAGTTTGGGAAGTCAGAGTGCTCCGAATTGTTGGCCAATTCTGGGGATCAATTCTGAGGTCTCTCCCTTCATACTACACGGCCAATACTACCAACACTGCAGAGACAGGACCCTCTTATAGGGTTGGAGGGTATGCCAGGTGCAGATATTTTTCCAACATATGATTGGGTAAAATACATTAAAACCTTACCTGATAGATCAATACTACCTATCAACGATCAAACATACTACAAATGTGAGGTAAGGCTTGACTGTTTTGATAGGTTGAAACTCAATATTTCCTAATTTGAATTTTACTAAGCAATACAAACTTTGAGCTTCAACATTTTAAATACCCATTATCGACTTCTTATGGGGGTTCATTTCCTATCCCCCATAACAATTAAAAACCATTAAAAAACAAAATTTCTAGTTTTTAAGGTTTATTTATTATTATTTTTATCAAGTGGTTTCATCCCCTATTTGTTGGATTTTAAGCCTAAAACTAACCAGTGAGCTTAAAAGCCTTAAAATCTAACAGCCCCTAATTAAATTATTAGCAGGCCCATCTTACAATAATCAAGGATTCAGGCCCTACAGGGTAAAATTATTATGAATATGGTTGCTCTGGGCACCTGGCACGAGGTTGCCCCAATTGCTGGGTCCACTCCATACAACAGGACCAGTACTATCAAGGAAAATTCAGAGAGAGTAGATACAGGACTCTCTACCTTCGCTATCCCAATCCCAAACATCCCAACTGAACCTATCAATATATATTCATTAGAAGTCCCCCATATGATGACGCATTCCTATATCTGCAGCCAGTTGGAGGGGTTGATATATTGACATGGCGAAAGCTGAGAACATGGTGGAAGGAGGACCTCTGGAGCAACTGACGCCATACACTTGTCAAATGCCCAACCAGATTTCCTCTGACCAGCTGGACCCCTTCTCTGATGCACCTTCCCTGAAAGGAGTAAGCATCGCCCTTCCAGTAACCACTATCATCCAAGAATACACCAAAGTCAGCGAGGGGTTTATGAGTTTACTTGGGAAAAGAGATCCTTTAAATGTCCATGTCTCTAACAGTCAAAATTCCGCTTATTCAGCATGTATATACTGTGACATTGTTGTATCCAAAACCCAAGTTTATGCTATAATAGATATGGGCGACCCAGTCAGCATAGTTTCCACTAAGTTGGTGGCAAAGTTGGCAATAAAACCTGATGTAGATCATCAGCTGGTGTATTGGACTGCTGGAGCTGAAAGCACAATCTCAGAGGGAGCGTATAGTGCATTGTTCTTGTGGTTTAGGTCAATTGTTGTCATAGCCCCAGTGATCATGCTACTGAACAGCTGTTACAACATGCTAATTGGAGACTGCATTTATGTGACACTTCAGTGCTGTCATCAATATGCTGGAAGAGACATTTGAAATTCTGGGGTAGCAGATCTCGATTTATTTTACCTTGAGCGGAATGCCAAAGGATCCAGTGCACATGGGACAAGTCAACCTTGCCTATAGTGATGGCGTAATTCTGAGTGCTACCATTGACTAAAGAGAAAGACCCGGGCTTTCCCCCATCAGATATAAAAATATCAAGAATTGCCTCTCTGAGCGTCTGGCCTATATCCATTCCCTCTGTTCATAAAATGATAGTAAACACCAAGTTTGAGGTAGAATTACGAGTCAGGCACTATTGGATAGTTTACTGGCCCTTACCAGCAATCATTGCTTGAGCCTCACGTGGCTCCAGGAATTATATTACCAGGACATGGGGAATCAACTTTCTACTTGCAAATCTACAAATGAAACCATTGCAAATCTACTGACATCAAATAGTGGCGTAATTACACTTGCCCCTTGTTGAGGGGGTTCTTCAGGTTCATGAGTTTAAGTCGCTGGACAAATTTGGTTCGCCCCATTGAGACAAAGCCTGGCATAATGATGGTGGTACCGCGCTAAAACTTAGTCAGGTTAAAGGAAGAACAGAAGAATTTGCGATATAATTATTTGAAAAATATAAGGAGATTTTCACTATTGATGATTACAATTTAGGGTACACTTGGGGGATGGTCCATTGTTTGGACACTGGGGATCATCCTCCCATCAGTTTGCAGGTGAACTGCCAATCTAAGGCAGCTAAGGAAGTATTAACTGAAGAAATTGAAATAGCTGATGGAGCAAGGGATGCTCAAATTGTCAAAGAGTCCATGAGCTTCTCACCCATCATAATTGTCAAAAAGGACAGTACCAACTGGGTAGTAATAGACTACCGGAAGCTCAACAGTATCACCAAGAAGGACTCATATACCTTGCCACAGATTGATGACGCTTTGGATTGGTTATGGGGAGCTCGTTACTTCTCAGCAATGGATCTGATGTTAGATTACTGGAAAATTAAGTTGCCCATGGTGGAACATGAGAAATGCGCCATTATCACGTCCAAAGAGCTTTTTCAACCAACCCATATGCCACAGGGGATGTATAACGCCCCGGCTACATTTCAACGGGCCTTTGACACAATCCTTGGCGATTTGAAGCTGTCATGTGTCCTTGTGTACCTTAATGACATCAATGTTTTTCGCATACATTCTCTGAGCACCTTACCCATCAGGAGGAGGTATTTTGCCAGCTTGCCAAGGCCAACATCAAGATTAAGCCCCGCAAATTGTCACTTCTTTGACTTTTAAAAGCTCTGAGGGGCTCGTAGTGCAGGCAACTATTGCAGAATGAAGACTTGGGGTATTGCCCCACCACACTAGGGCTGCGTGAACCTAAGCATCACTTAGTATTGTTGGTCTGACAATGATTGAGAGTATATAACGCTACCCCTAAACCAACATATGCCCACCCTGTTTAAAAACTGGTAGCTCGTCTGCACCAGCCAGGACAATCAATATGCCTCTCATCCCCCTTGCAGGGGAAAAGACCCAATGACCCCCAGGTTTAAGGGCCCTGAGGGGGAGAGGCCGAAGCCCTCCCCTTGTCCCCTTCTTTTTTGCGGAGTTATGCTCTTCAGCCTCTTTTTGTCCAGAAAGCCTTGGAATCCTTTTTGATCTTTTATCACTTTCTTGCATGATCCATTTTGCCATTAGCCAGCTCATGAAAACTGGCCCAGAAGCTAGCTGAGCTTCAGGCCAACTCAGCAAACCGTACCAATTATTGTAGGAAGGTGCACCAAAGCGCAGCCAACCAGGATTGCCCCTCCGCTGTCCTGGGGTCTGCACCTGTGCAACCTCAGCTCATGGGGAGGCCGTTTGACATCCTCCATGCCCAACTTGTACACCCCTTCTTGCCCATATTATCCCCTCAGGGAGTGGTAGACACCTGCAAGATCAGGTCAGCACAGTCATCACTACCATCCAGCACTTCTTTCAGGCCACTACAGGACCCAACCAACGTGCCTCTTTGGTTTTGGTGTCAGCTACTCATCCATGTTTCCACATTTTTCCCCAGTTGCACCACGTGGAGGCCCCAGCTTATCCTAACTAGCTCACCCAAATGTCACTTCTTCAAGGACCACTGGAGTACCTTGGGTTTGTGGTAGACGCAAAAGGGCTGAAACCCCAACTGGCAAAGGTGGACGCTATTCAAAAAATGACTCAGCCGACCATTTAGTGGGACATACAAGTATTCTTGGGGATGGTCAGCTAATACTGACACTTTATCCACAACTTCAGTGGTATTGAGGAACCGCTATTTGAGTTGTTAAAAAAGGATGTTATGTTCAAATGGATGGAATGCCAACAACACTCCTTTGATAAACTTTGGACAGCATTAATCAATGCGCTAGTGCTATGCTACACAAATTTTGATAAAGAATTGTATTGTACAGACGGATGCGTCCCTTTCCGCCGTTGGGGCAGTTTTATCTCAAAAAGATGAAGAAGGGGAGAAGCACCTGGTTGCATACTGCAGTCATAGCTTGAACTGTAACGAATGCAATTACACTTTGACCTAGCAGTAGTGCTTAGCAGTGATCTATACTTTATAAGCAATTCTTAGTATGTTTGCCTGATATCAAGTTCAAGGTCATTACAGATCATGCCTCGTTACGCTGGTTGTAGAATCTCAGAGAGCCTGAAGGGCGTCTAGCTCGATGGGCTCTCAAACTGCAGGCTTACGACTTTGAAATCCTCCATTGACCTGGAGCAAAACACTAAAACACAGATTGCTTATTGAGATTGCTAACCATTGCGGTTATGGTGGATCTGAGTGACATAATATATGATATAAATGCTTAGCAGGAAATATGACTATGAACCTCCTCAAGTCATCAAGATACTAGATGAAATACGGGCCAAAACATTCCAGAAAAATGGCGAATTGTACAATCGGATAGGAGACACTATGGTGAATATCCCAATGCCTTCCGCCCAACAAAATATTATCATGAGCGCACACTTAGCAGTTGGACATGGTGGAGTACGCAAGACCCTGGAAAAGTTGTGACCTTGGTACTACTGGGAAAGCATGCAATTTGACGTGCTCAAAACAATTTACTGCTGCCACCAGTGCCAAGTGGAGAAGCCATTCTTCCAAAAGACTTTGTACCAGTTAGTGAGACCTCACTTTGCTTGTAATACGGTTTCTATCAACGTGGTGGGGCCTATGCCAACTGGAGCAAACTGGTCCAAGTATATTCTGGTGGCAATTAACCACTTGAGCAGGTGGGTTGAGGCACAGTCAATATGGGATTTGGGGGCAGTCATGGTGGCTAGGTTTGTGATGGAGTGTATAATTCAGTGACACGGCTGTCCTCAGTTCATCCTTACTGATAACAGGACCAACTTCACCTCTCACATTTTACCCAAGCATAAAGAACTTATGGCCATCCATGGGGTCTCTATCAACCATGGATAATCCAGAATCCCAAGGTATGGTCGATCAGGTCAATGGGACGATGGTGAATATACTCCAAAAGCTGGTAACAGACACCCTCTAATTGCCTCCTTTCCACCGCCATCTTTGCATACAACATCAGCTATCATTCCTCCATGAGGAAGAGTCCCTTTCAATTACTATATGGACGACACCCTGATCTTACAGCACTGCTCTATGCCTGCGTAGAAGATACTGGTAGAATGGATTTTCAACACTACTTGAACAACCTCATAAATATGCTGATCAAGCTGCAAACCAAAGTTTACTAATACAGCTTAGCCAAAAGATTAAGAATTAGGCTGCTGATCAGGTACAGAATAGTGGGCTATCCCAGTTCAAAGATGAGGACATTGTTCTTTTCATGATCAACATGTGTTCAGTTGGAAAGACAAATTGGCCAATATCTGGATTGGTCTATTTGAAGTTATTGAGAAAATGGGTGTTGACGCCTATACCATCAAGGACCACATGATTGGTTGGATTATTAATTGAGCTCACATGAAGTTCCTCTGTGCATATAAACAATAGGAGATTTATCATCCAGTCAAGGGGGGTAATGTTGAGATCCTTATATGACTGTACAATAAGCCTGAGATAGCCATAGCATATTGGCCAGAATCCACCGACCATGATTATTAGTATGGTTATTTGAGCTCCAAGGTATGAGGCGATATTGGGTTAGAAAGGGTTATTATTGAATCACCTTCAAATCAGGCAATAGGACAATGTCGATGTATGACAAATAATTGTTAGATCGCCTAGAGCTTGAGCGATCATGAATTTAATAAATAGTAGAATCTGCTGGAATCAAAGAGAATATTGGAGAATGAATAGTCTAAGAAAATGGGTCATTATTGACCAAAGTCGCTATTATATAAGCAAGATGATAAGTTTCAAATAGAAGGATTGTTAGTAGAAATGAGAGAGTGGAACAGCGAGTAACTGCTATTAATATTAAATAAAGAAGGTGTCCTCAGGAAAATTGCTCCATAATTTATTAAGTTTATTTATGTTGTTTTGAGGATGATGATCTTCATATCTTCAGTCCTATTGCTCAGTGGGCTTAACCCTGTGCAAAACCCCTTCAGCGTATCTCTAATTTACCACCAAAATATAACATCTAAGTTTCTTCATACTTGACGATGATTAGATTTCCCATTTAATTATCTTCTTCACAATTTCCATTGTGCACCCAGTGGGTAACGCTAACATCCAGGTTATCTTCCATGGTGCGATAAATTAGTTTCAGGTATTGTTAAGCGTTATCTAAGCCCCCTGTAGTGAGGACCAGACTTTTGGGCTTTCATTTTTAGTTTAATGGTGCTATGACCAAGAAGCCCAACAGTCAATACTTAAAGCTGACTAAGTCGCATGACAAGTATATATACTCTATTTAAAAGGGCGCTAAGTCACCGCAATGTCATTTCAACTAGATATCCGTCCTATGGTAAGTATGGCGAAATGGACTTATTGAAGTCAAGTACCTAAACAAGATATAGAATTAACAATGTAACTTTGTTATAGTATAGGATAGGGGGTTTATATGTCAAATTTAACAATATAAACTCCAAAATGAAAAGGATTAATTAAAAATAATGGAGATGGAAATCTTGAAAGGAGGCTCGTGTTCAGAAGATGCATTATGGATGGTATAATGCCTTTGTATCATATTTTTTAGGGAAAAACTGTAAGTTGAATGTACTAAGATGGATGAGACCGGAACTCACTTAAGTTGATCATTTGGCAGATTCTTGATTCTTACCCTTTTTTGTGTTCATCTTAATTTACCGCCTTGATTGCCACCTGGAGTAGTTGTAGCCTAACCTTCTGATGATTTTTAATACTACTATTGCAGGATTTCATATTGAGTATATTAGGCTTTATTTGGTCTGACGGAATTTTCTTAAGGTCAATCTGAGGTATTGACTTTCAATTTTTCCAAGTTACTAGTTGAGAAAACTCCTTTGACCCCCTTCTTGGGTCTAGGTTTCAATTCTGTCATGGGAGTAAAATGGTCAATAATCTTCCCATCATGTCCATTATCCTGATATCTGACTGACAAGTAATGATTATCATATGCCTTTGCTCCTCAGTGTGCAACACTTATCCTTCCTAAAACAAGATTAGTGGGTGGCCTTAGGTGTTGATCATGTACTCTAATAATAAATTAAGTTAGTTTCATCATTAGTACGTATTTGGTTACTTATTTAGCTAAGACAGTTGCAGGACTAGTCCAGATGGTCTACAGTTTCTCTGGATGTCCTCCCAAAGTGATAAAACAGTATTTTGTCACCTGTACTGACTTCTGTTAGCCTATCCCATACTGAACATCATGTTGGTTTTAGAGATAGTCGCCTCTATGATTCTGGAGGCCTATAGTTGTAATTTGATTAGTTCATTGGCTAGATCTTATTGATATCTTCCATGTGGCAGGTTCTTTCAATCCGCTGTAATGTTACTGCAACAGAGTTGGCAATTCTGCTTCTCGCCTGTACAGGGCATTAAACAGTGACATCCCAATAATCTGGTGGTAGCTTTACCTGTAAGCCAACAGCTTGAAAGACAGAAACTGATTAACTTCAACTTATATTGGAGGGTCATCTTTTTTAGTATCCCTCTTAAAGTTTAATCCAGCGCTCCAAACTAAGTTTGGAAGATGGTGTATATGTAGAGGCGAATTGTTACTTTACTCCAATCAAGTCCATAAATTTTCCTCACAACATCTGATATGAAGTTTTTGCTTTTAGCTGAGAGCAAGACTTGAGGACATCCATGTTTGGTTATAACTTGATTGTAAGGGAATCAGGCAGTTGATCTTTCAGTGTACGACTTGACTGCTAAGGCTTTGACTCATTTGTTAAAGTGGTCAATGGATACAAGTATGAATTTGCTTTGCTAGAGGCAGTTGTAAGCAGTCCCACCAGTCAATGTACACGTTACTGAATGGGGCTGTTGGAGGGATTAGTTTGAATTCAAATTGTTTCTCTATAGGATGGAAACTAGTGAAAGGTATGCACAGTTCTTAGCCTGGTGGAATCATTGGAAATAGACTCCTAATAGAACTGATCCTTCAAGTAGGTAAATGTCTTCTGAGATCGCCCATGGCCGATGTGCTTATGCAGTCTACTACTAGTTACATCTACTTGCTTGGTCTGATGTATAATTACCATTTATTCTTATTTTTTTTCTAAAATTTCCATCAACAGAGTGTCTTTCAAGCACTTCTCAAGAAAGTCTTCACCTCATCCGCTTTATCCTGCCATGCATCCTCTGGTAGCCCAAATAGTATGTACAGTTAATTTCTTTCTGGTGCTTGAAGGTGGAAACCCGTCAATTGCAACGTCCATCTGCATTTAGCTGATTGTCCTTGCACAATAGATGATATTATAATTTGTATCTTTGTAGCAGTACGGCCCACATGACAAGGCGTCCATCTGGATCATTCATTCCACTACTAGTGGAGCAATGTGTGATCTGTCATGACCTTGAATAGAACCCCAAACAGATAGGGTTGGAAATGCTTCGCTGCTCAGGTCACCTTCAAGCATTCTCTCTCCATTACAGCTTAGTTCTTTTCTACCTTGGTAAATACTTTTTAATTGTACTTAGTGGGGTGGTCCTTTCCTTCTTCATCCAGTTGGGCAAATATTTCCCCAAGCCCAACATCACTCACGCTGGTGTAGAAGTAAAAAAATTATTGAAATATAAATTAGGTAAGATTAGCGCCTCTACCAATCTTGCCTTCAACTCCTCAAAGGCCTGCTCCTGTTCCAGGACCATCAAACTTCATTTTCTTCATCAGCTGTTAAGTGAAGGGTGCAGCCAAGTCTGAAAAATGGGGGATAATTTCCAGGAATATCCCACCATCAAGGAACGCTTGGATGTCCCTCATGCTTATAAGTGGCTCCATAGTCACAATCTCTTTAACCTTCTCATCCTGGGTTTGATTCCACTGGGCTTATCTAGTGCATGAAAATCTCCAGTTGCCTCTTTAGGAAGGTACACTTACTTCTTTTCAACATCATATTTGATAATTGCAGCCAGGTAAAAGCTTATTAGAAGTGTTGAAGATGCTCTTGGAAGGTCCATCGGAACAAAGTATGTCATCTAGGTAATTTAACACACTAGACAACTTGAGATCACCAATAATGTGATCCATTGCGCGCTGTAAGGTGGCAAGGGCGTTTCAGAGCCTCTTTGGCATCCTCGTTGGCTCAAAAAATCCTGGCTATTAATCAGGGTCAGTTCTCCTGGTACTCCAGTGAGATATCCATTTTCCAATATCTGCTGGCCAGATCCATCGCTGAAAATTATTTTGATCCACCCGAGCATTTCAGAGCGTCTTCTTAGTGTGGGAGCAGGTAAGTTACCATTTTGGTTATCTTGTACAAATAGTGGTAGTCAATGGCTATGTGTTGGTTCCAACCCTTTTTGCTTACTAGCAGCAGTGGCGAAGCCCAAGGGCTCTTTGATGGTCTGATAAGCCCTACATCGGCTAGTTGATTCAGTTCTTGAGTGATATAAGTATCTTTAGCTTCTGAGAGGTAAAAGGGTTTGTACTTGAACAATATAGCAGATGCGTATAAATTTCTTGGACCTCGCCCTAGTGGAATCCATAGCCATTAGACCCAGATAAGAAGATGTCTTTAAATTTGTTTAATAGCTCGTCCACCTCCTTCTTCTGTTTGGGAGTCAGATTTAAACCTGAGCTCATCAAAGTCCCCTATGGCGTATACTGACTTTATATCATATAACTGGTCAGTTGGCCTGTGCAATGGCTTGTTTTTTTACTCTTATAGGTTTGTTGAAATATTCTCAAAAATGAAGTTCAACTTTCCTGATAGTTGGTATCATATAATATAAGTAAAACTCACGGTTCTTGTTCATGTATTCCATCATGACTGTAACTTTACAAGACAGTATCTGGCGGAATTTCTACGCTGATTGACAGTGTCATTCGACGTTAATACCCTGGTTAAATCTCATGTTTTGCTACCACTCAGCAGAAGCCCTTCCTAAAAGCTAAATGTGGAGGACAGCTGCTCAGCATCCTTCTCTGTAAGGGTGTAGTGGATGTGGTAAATTAGATGATTTGTCTCCACTAAACACATCCATTGCTTCTGTGGCTTAACGTCCTCTTTTTAAATACTAGCAGAAGTTGATAAATCAAAACACATGATGCTTGTTGGAAGTCAAATTTATGCTCCAAACTAGAGAAGGGACTGCGTCCCAATTACAAAGTCATAAAGGTCATTAGCTAAAGCCACTGCAGGTGCTGTTAAGACCATGCGTCCAAAGCATCCAAGTAGCGCTAAGTAGTCTCCTAGGGTATAGTAATGTCAGGTTCAGCGGTCTGTTACTTCAAGTTGTAATCAATATTAAGCATAAACCTCTGCATCTTAAAGCTTAAATAACATTATGTTGACTGTAGCTCCAGTTTTCAGCACAGCAAAGATGCGTACTTTCTGGATCACCATTTCTATTTTCATCACACTCTTGCCAAAAGGTTTAGTGGTCAGAAAGTCAGCGGCGGATTATTAAACTGCCTCAGAGCGTAAGCGCTTATTGTGGTATTAGCAGAATCCATTCTATCCAGTTCCAAATTCCTAAAGGTAGCCATCATCAGCTGCTCTCCTTCTTAAATTTAGTTAATAATCCGGGTAGGTTTGTATGCTTGATTCAAGTAGGTTTCGCTCAATTTACTTCTGTTAATCCCAATAACTTTTAACCTAGCAGGCACTCCACCGAGCTAGGCGCCTCTTACACGTGGTACCCTGCATTGGTAAAGTCTTCATTTTTCGATTGTCTTCACCTTTAGTATGCAGATACACCCGGTTTACAGCGTTGGTGGTATCTCTTTAAGGGTTATGTTCTTCTTTTTAATGGCAATTAGCGGATAAGATGACTAGAAGTGCCCAGGTTAATGGCGCTTATTGCAGGTCAGTTCTTTATGATCCAAGCGCCTTGGTGGTTTAGTATATTATCTTTTGGTTTGTCACCCTTGTTTTTAGCAACGTAAACTGACTTGCTAGTCCGTTGAAGGGGTATTCAAAAAACCGTGTACTCCATTTTGTATGTCCCTTGTAATCTGAGTAATGCTTATTTAAGAGCCTTTAGGTTAATTGTGCTCTTAACTGCAAGAGTCAAATTAATGTTTAAGGTGGTATGCATTTCCAATGAATTAAGCAAAACTTTTTGCTTTAGGTCAATCCATAGTTCCCATTGTCCATAATTTTTGAGCTTTAAGATAGTAGCGAGAGGTGTAGTTTGCTAAAGACTCATTATTGCCCATTTTCAAAAGTAGGAACCCTTGTTTCATGTTATGAAATGCTTGCTCACTACTAAGCTCTTAAAGGATCTCATTTTCTTTATTTCGCTTTGATAGCTATAATAAAAGCAAATTTGGATTTTTAAAAAATACAAAACATTACCGCTTCAATGAGAAAAAATCTTAAAATTTTGATGATTTTGACGCCCGCTTCCCCAGCATGGGGCGGTGGTGCGCCACCTGCTGGTGTGTTTTGACCACCACCAAAGTGTTCCCGGGCTGACTCTGATAGCCCACCCAATGCTACCAGGCGTTATGCTCCCTTTGGGACTTAGCCCACCACCTTGCAAGCTCCCAAGAGGTTCTCTGGAGCCCTTTGGTGCTCCCATGGAGCAATTTGCATTTTGGCCTCCATGTCAAATATGGGAATCTTTTCCCATATGCACGCGCAGCCACCATTGAGATGGCTACAGTGGTGTATAAACCTGCTGGCTTTATCAATTTTCACCCTTTCAAGGGGTATTTAAATCTCAGCTTCCACTCTGAAGCTGATACAATGGCAGCATCTAAGCTGCCATTATTTTTAAGAATATAATCTCTTCCTACCATTTGCACCTGGCTCCTGGATGAGGCCACTTTGGTGGTCCAGTTACCAGGTTACCCTCCCACCTTTCCCCTGAATGCCTCCGCCATGAGCTCACAGAGGGTTTGGCCATTTACAGTTCAGACCTCATGCTGAAATTCGTGGTTCCAAATGGAGCTGATAGTTTATCAGGGCTGTTCACCTTTGCAACAATATTCCCATTCCACCATGAAACCCATCTTGCGATTTCCCCTTGCATGGTGATCAGATCTGACCCTGATCACCTATTCTGGGTGTGTGTCAAGAATGGCTGTGCCATTTGCCCCTTGTGCTTCAAACTTGGTCACCCAAAACGTAAGTGTCCTATGGCTACCACCTCCACCGCTTCCACTGCTCCCCCCTCCAGTTTCAGCTCAGCTGATGCCACACCCAAATTTTTTGAATGAAGCTTGATTCTCCTGCCCCAACCTTGGAGAATTCTGGTGTGGCTTCCAAAGCCATGGCCAATCATAATTTTAAAAGTTTAAAAATTTGGTCAATTTATGCCAACCTGAGCTGATGGCTGAAACAGTTTCAGCTGAACTGCCATGGTTGACATTTCACAGCCAATCAGGTTCACCCAAAATTTCCAACTCTGGAGGCTGGGCCAGCATTAGCCAAGTCAAATCCTTTCAAACGTCTTGTTTGGATTGACAAAAATACTGGTTGAGTACCTTTAAACCAGATTTTGCATTGGAGGAGTTTTTCATCAATCCTCCCAAATTGCACCCCTGCCATTTTTGTCCTAAAAATAATTATCCCATTTATAAAAATATAAATAAAATGGCAGTTAAAGCCGCTAAAGCTCCTGCCAACACCCTACTCTACCAGCAACTCCATGGGGCAATGGAACCCCTGGTTGAGGGTATTCCTCTCCCAACTTCCCTCATAATTTTGAGGAAGATGAAATTTATGAAATTGAGGAGCTCACTTTTGGTGTGAGCATCGCTTGCATCAATGTGGCAAAAATTTCTATTTTTTAACACCAATTATCCTAAAACCCGCCAGCTCATCAAATCTTTCACTTGTGTGCCAGCTCTGATCACTTTTGTTGAGCATCAACTTGCTCAATATGTTGAGGCGATGGACACCGCTAGCTTCATAAACGAAGAAAAGCCACAACTATACCTCCTTATGTCCCATGTCGCTGATGATCCCACCCCAATGCTGTCTGCCATGGTCCGCTAGCTAAAGCGTGTGCTGGACAGAGGTTTCCCCAAAAGATTCCTCTCCTTCTGATATGGCTTCCTATGCTGTTAGCTGAGGTGCCATATTCGAATTTTTTTCTGATAATCCCTTTGTTTGGCCCATTTGCAAATAAAGTTGCGTGGTGGCTCCCCCTTTTGGGTTGGACAACAATAGTGCTAAAAACAGAGAGGAGGATTCTATTCACTTTGGTCCAAGTCATCCCATGTCATAGGCTTTCGTTTAGGGTCTTTTAAGCCTCATGACTCATATACTCTTGCATGTGGTGAACCTTTTGGAAGTCACTTGCTCCATTATGCTGTTCTCATACATTGGAAAAAACCAACAATTGTACTTATCCTGGAGTGTACATGGTCTTAAAGTAAAGTTTAAAGTTAGGGTTTTCTTCATTAGGGTCTGCACCCGTTATGGGAGGTTGCGTGGCAGTCAGTTAGGTGGTTAATACCATTTTCAACAGAGTTACTGGTAGAGTAGAGGTAGCCTCTGGTATAATATGCAGTTGAGCCTTCAACTTTTCTTTTTTATTATTTATATTAAAAAATTACATTGTCATTATTTTCAAAGCGCTCTTATAGTCATTTAGAGTGCAGATGATTTCTACATTCTTCTTTTTAAAGTATAAAAATTTATCCTCCAGATTTTAATGGCTGCTTTAAGCTTCACTATGGGTGAGGGTCCTCTCACAATTAGAGTATAGAAAAATTTGCTCTTTAGCGGTCTCCTTGACGCGCTCAAGATGGTCTTGTATATTATGCAATTATGTTTTAAGGGTACATAGTCTCAAATAAATGGTATCCTCCTCCTTCATATAAAGTTCAGAGGAATCCTCACCATGATACACTCTCATATCCGCTTCACCATTTAACTGCTCATGAGGAATATCATGATCTATACTCTGGCCTGATGATGTCACCGCCGTAGTGAGCACCACAGTCAGCTCAGCGACCTTAGCTTATTTAACTTGTGAGGCTGACTTGATGCTCAGGGGAACTGTTCTACACTGATTAGGCGCCAGACAACCGTCAAGAAGGTCATAATCATCCTCATTGAGAAATTTTTCTTTTGATGCTACATATTATAGCATTGAACTTTTACTTTACTGTTCGCGTCCATGGCAAAAGTCTTGTTGACACTCTCTGACATGTTCTCTTTATGTTAGCCCTCAGGAGCCAATAGAATACAATTAAAACTCTTTTTGGAAGCTCAGCTCCAAGGTTTCCGAGTAGTTGAGTGATATATTCAAATGAAGAAGATCTCAAAGTTGTTACTAGTTCTTCATAATTGCTAACACTACACTGGCTACTGGCAATTATCTCACTTAAACCACTATAAGTGAAACAAAAATAATAAACTGAGATGCATTGAAAAGGTTTTTTTATTAAGTAAACTTTTGAAGTATTTTATAACTATGGAGAGATTTTAAGATATATAAATGAATGATAACTATAAATAAATTAGGATTTAAAGTAGCGATATTGAGGTTTTCAGGATCCCCTAGTGAGGCAGCGTCTTGTTGACACTTCAGTTGCTTCATCCATTTGGTTTAATTCTTGTACACATTTGCTCCTTCTCGCAATGATTACTCCTGAACCTGGACGTCCAGGGCCCATTCTTCAGTACCTGCTTCTGGGTTGTGGGCTGTATCTTCTCCTTAGGTTATTGCTTTGTTACCCAATTTGATAATATGTTTTTTGACTTTGGATTGTGTAATGGCGCACCTTTAATGCAACTTGCATCAGGTTTTTGGCAATAATTAAAATTGGTTGCTGACTAATGTTTGATAATATTCACGTGAGAGGCTCAATCATTCCCAATAATTAATTTGGTTAGGTCATTGCATCATTAGATAATTGCGTATAAATTAACCCTCAATGGTATAAAATGGGGTCAAAATAATATTTCTTCTTTAGCAACTTCATCATCTTCATTAAAGAAACCCTCTGAGCTTCATTTATAAATTTATTTTACATGATGTCATCCTGAGTGCATGGAAAAGTTCTAAGTGTGACTGAATCTATAAAAGAGTTGTTTAAATCCAAGTGCTTTGTGAAAGTTGCCTGCACTCCCACCAGTTTGAGATCGAATATATTCATTCCTCTTGTCATGCAATGACCCAATGATGCTCTCACGACCTTATCTATAGAAGTAGACTTTTTCCTTGTAACACATGTATTAATGAGCAAAAACTTAATGAGAAAACTATCTTATTTGCATCTGTAAGCCATAAGGAGCACAATTGAAGCTTAATCAAGAGTAATTCCTATTTAGAAATAAGAAGGGACACAAACCAGTTTCTTTAACTCTCATCACCTTGGGAAATTTGGTCCATGTGGTGGATGAGAGATAGGTAATGCTGTACCACTCAATATCGCGCCACAACCTTTCCCAATTACCACCACTTAAGAGTTGGTGGGGAAAATTTGGTTGGTGTCTCAGGATGTGACAGTGGCCAGAAGCCATTGCCAGTATAAGGTTAAAAGTGATTAAACCCCAAGAGGGTCCCACTTCTGTTCAAGTTCCACTGGGAAAGTTGAGTCATATCTGGTAAAAAAATTTTAATTTAAGTAGCTTTGGGCTCAAAGATCCCCATCTTCCAGTTTTACCCAACAAACTTATAAGCGAGCCCATCCTTGACAGATATGGGCGTGGTCAACCCTTTCTCTACCCTATGGAGACGGCCATATGTGGCCTGACCATGGGAGCAACCTGCTGTCTTCTGGAGGCATCATTGCCATCACACCAAGTGCAATTGCGGTGGAATGAATACTTGTGCTAGCAAATTTAATATCAATCTGACCAAGCAAGTCAGATCTGAGTCAGTATTTATCATTTAGAAGTTCAATCCATTAAGACTAAATCATGAAATATTCTTTATGGTAGTGCGCTTAGCTCAAATCCCCATTCAGTGAGCATATAGGGCAGCAGTCCCTACAATTACCAATGTCACTCCATTTTTTTCTCCTTTCCACCAATTTTAGTTACAATAAAAAATTCTTAAAACAAAATCCAAATATATGTGTGAGTTTAGGAGTTCCATTAGACATCTATTTATTTAACCGAGGTAAGCTGACCAGGGGACAGACATTACTGAATATATGTGAAACTAAGAGAATAATCACCAAAAATAAAAATTGGGCACCTCAGGGTACTCAAGTTACCCCTGTTGCCAGCGGGACTGCCAGGTATGGGGGGGTTGGTGCGCTACTCTGAGGGGATTTTTCCTGCTATGGAGCAGGCGTGAAGGAAAGGATCTGTGTGGAGGAACCAGAGTGGGAACCATGATTCTATGAGCGCTTTTTGCCTTGGTCTCATATATCCATAGAGCTAGGCTTGGAAGTGCTCTAGTAAGTGGACATGGAATCTGCTGATAATCCCATGAATGGTTGGGACTGTGCCCTTGAACGCATCTAATGCAATTGTGTGTATTAGCCACATTGCAATGGGTATTATTAGGGAACTGAGTGTGGATGTGATTGGTGACTTGATTTGGAGCGCGAAGATGCTCTTTGATATCGAGAATTCCTGTTCATTTTGGATCTTGAGCAGGCGTGCAACTTCCTGCCATATAGCTTTGGTTGGGGGCATGTTTCTAGGCGGTGATGTAGGGATCCCTCCCCTCCACATACTGCACATGTTTTGTGGAGGGAGTTGGAACGTTCTTCTGTCCTATAAGTCCTTCTCAGATAGCGCTAAGCGTTTGCTCTTATCCTCGGCTGTAGGATTGGGTGGTGGGTCATTTTCCACACTGCCTTCTGTGTGGTTAAATCATAGGGAATGTCCAACATATCTAGGTATTCTATCCTAGCTATGTTTGGGATTGTTGCGAGCATATCTTTCTGGGGGCGGTTTCTGGGTTTCTTATTTTGAATTGGGGGCTGGGTCTTCCCCTTCTCTGTATAGTACCTGTGTTCTCTATGGTCCATCCCATACGGTGGATAGTTCAGAGGATATGTTTGAAATGAGGGGAGGTTCCATGCGGACCCATTGCAGTAGGGTGCTTGGAAAGGTATGAAAGTAGTCTGGGTGGACTATGTGAGTTTGTTAATTTGAGCGCCTGTGCAAAGTTAGTCCTTGCTGCTCTGGACCAATGTTGTTGCAGGAGGTCTGGAGCAAGGACTTCCTTTATTAATGTACCTAGGATGTGGTTGGCATGGCTTTCGAAATCTATTAGTCCCAAGCCTCCACTTGAGCGTGGGCAAAATAGTGTTTCCATCCGTATAGGAGGGTGAGAGCCAGGCCACAGCCAGCCCTGGATAAGCGCGCGGATTGAGGTTATAAAGGTAGGTGAGAAGGCGGTTGCATGGGCCTGGTACCACAGTATTGGGAGGATGATCGAGTTAGCAACTGTAACTCGTCCTGTTAGTCCTGAGATTCTTCCCTTGAGGGAGGCGACGCGTTTGGATACCCGTTGTAATAGGTTACTTTCCATTGTCTCATTAGCATATCCCCCTGATTCTAGCCAGATTCCAAGGTGTCGGACAGGAGTGGCAGTGGGAGGTGTTGCAAAGGATAAAATGATTAGGTTTTTTCTTCGTGTGTTGGTATGAGGTTCTGATGTTGTGGCCCAATTGTTTGTGTATTTGCCTAAGAGGATGATTTCTGTCTTCCTTTTGTTGAGCGATGCATTGCTCACCTTGGAGTATTCCTCTAGAGTGCCTTCCAGCTGTCGGGAATCTTCATTGTTTGCTATACCTGCTATGCAGTCATCTGCAAAGGCCAGTATCTTGACTGTTGGTTGTCCTTGTGTGGTTATCCCCATGAGACATGAGTCAGTTACTCGGAGGAGTGGGTCAAAGCTGAAATTGTATAGCAGTGGGCTGAGGGGATCCCCTTGTTTGAGCCCTCTGTGTGGTTTAATTTTGTTTGTTAGGAATCCAGGGCCGCATACATACATGGTTGCAGATTCTGTTAGGAGCATCGCCCACTTTATGAATCTTGGTGGGAGTTTGAAGGCATGTAGACATTCTTTTAGGTATGGCCATCTAACACGGTCATATACCTTTTACTGATCCAAGAAGACTAGGGCACCAGTTGCTTTGGATTGGCAAATGTTTGCAACAGGGTGAATATTGTTCCAGATTGAACGCCCTGGTATAAACCCAAACTGGTTTGGGTGATAGGACGTCAGATGAAATTGCACTTAATCTGGCTGCTAAAATTTTTGTTAGAATTTTTGTGTCAGTATTGTAGAGTGCAATTGGGCGCCAGTTGGCCAGGTCCAACTTGTCACTCTTTTTATACAAGGTTATAACATAGGATTCATGACCTCCTGGTAATAGGCGTTTTTCCAACAAGCTCTGATTCATAAATGCCAATAGGAGGGGGGAGATTTGTTGAAAATATTTTTTGTAAAATCTGTAGGGTATCCCATCAGGCCCTGGGCATTTCCTACGTGGTGCACCGCGAATTGTTTCCCAAAGCTCCTCCTGTGTAATAAGGGATAGTATATTGTAATTCGGTGGTGTACTTTGTATCTTGGCAGTTTGTATAAATTCTTTAATTTTTTGTGAATCTGTTGGCGTTTCACGATATAATTCGGTGTAATAGCAGTGTACTTCCGCCTTGACCTCCTCAGGGTCAGTTGCCATGGTGCCGTTGGTCTTGCGGACCTGTGTGCACGCGGGCTGGTTTCCACAGGAGTGGAATTGGCAGAAAAAGTATGTTGAACAGTTTTCGCCTTCCTTTATGAAATTACCTTTGTTCAATCCTTTGATTCTGTGTTGGTGTTCATAGATGAGATTGTTAATTCAGGCTGAAATTTCTGCCCATTTGCATCCCCATTTAGGGCTATAGCCAGATCTTGGAATATTTATTTTTAGGTGGTCTAGTTACGCCAAGGTACGCTTGATTGTGGCCATGTCCATGGTGTAATTTGCGTGATGCAATATGTCAGGTTTTGTTAATTAAATCCTTTTTGAAATTTTCCCATGTTCCAATGGGATCTGAAGTGAATGGGGCTGTGAATTCTGGGTTCATAGCCTTGTTTTCAACCCAGTCAGATACCTTGGGTAATTTTATATTTTCTGGGTGAAGCTTTCTCCCAGGTGACACCTGTGTGTGGGATTGGGTTGGCGCTAACTGCACCATAACTAATCGGTGGTCAGAAAAATTGATCTTTTTTGTTGTAAATTTGGAGATTCTTGAGTGGTGGAATTGCGGTATGAGGATGTGGTCAATGCAACTCATCAATATGAGCGTTCCCTCGTGTATGTTGGGCCTCGTCATGTGGGGGAGGAGTGGTGAATTGGGGGGAAGAGCATCCTGTAAGCCAAGAGATGCCTTCATTGTGCGATATATAATGTGTCCAGGTGGATATCCCCTAGGATTAGGCCATCGATCTGTATTGGGGTTATCCCAGCAGTTGAAATCGCCTAACATAATGGTATCTGGTGAAAGGGTGAGAGTAGAAATGTTTTCAAAAAATTGTTTTCTCTTGGTTGCAGTGCACGGTGCATAGATACATGCTATCAAAATTATTTCCTCTTGGTATGTGATTGTTGCCACCAGGACTTGACCATGCAAGTGTGATGATGAGTTTGTAATTTTAAATTTTTTGTTGTTTTGGATGATCACCCCACAGTGAGACATCCATACTGATTGTGATGGTGCGACCCTGGTTGACCAGGATTCTTCTTCCCCTTGTAGACAGTGGGTTTCTTGGATGGCCAAGATATCTACAAGAGGTTTTTGCAGGAATGCCAGCTTTTTGGCTTGGGACATATGAGCCCTGGCTCCTGCGATGTTAGGCATCCCTATTGACACTGAGTTGCCCGCGGCGCCTCAGGAGAGGTTGGGAGGGCCCTCTGGCCCTATCCCACCGCGGCTCATTTTGGCCATGCTCCGCATCTGTACTCCAGCTTTTTCACTGCCATTGTTGGTTCCCTTGATCTGACCCAATGATTCAAGGGAATTGCAGTTTTTTGCATTTGCGTCAACTTTTCCCACACAGGTCTCATTTTGATTTGATGCAGTTTGTTAATTGGATTTTATATTTTTGAGGTTCAACTTTGTTGAATTGTGCACCGCATTTTCGCCCAAATTGCGGTTGCATTGTTCCTCAGTATGTGCATGACTGATGTCACTTTGTGACTCAGTCTGATTACTGTGAAAATTTTCGATTTGGGCATATTGTTCTGATTGGTTAGTTCAGTGAATATCTGAAATATCCTCCCGAATTTGTATGGGGTTAATGGCAGACTCTGCATGTGCTGCCGCTTCAGCCGCTGCTCGCTTGCAGGCTTTTTGTGCCACTTTACGTTGTTTGCTTGTAACTGGGTCTACGATGGAGTATAGTCCATCTTCACCCCAGCAGAATGGGTGGTGACCATCAGTCATTTTGGCGAAGTTTTCATTATCTTCGTCCATAGCTTCCTCACAAAAATCATTTTCCATTAAGCCCTCTTTCACAGGGCATGCATGTTCCTTGTGGCCTAGTGAGCCACAGTGGTTGCAAATGGGCGGTGCGCGTTCTGGTGTAACTCAGAATCCAGCCAACTGGCCCCCATCTGCAAAGTGAAATTCTGCTGTGCAGGGAATTCTGGATAAGTTCTCTTTCACTTCTGGGAAGGGGTTGATTACAGCGATAGCTTTGCTCATGCACAGGTTGGGCATTAAGCGAAATCACTGTAATTCGAGTTGTTGAATTTCTCCATAGGCCACGAGACCTTTGCGGAGCTCCTCCTCGATTACCTTACGAGGAAGGTTGGTGAGGAGCAAGTCAAAAGAGATGAACAAATTTTTTGCTTTGTTCCATCTGGTGCGCGCGGTGCGCACAATTTTTTGCCCTCAGGGAGGGCAAATTCCACGCAGATTTTTGCTGCGGCATCAGCTTCATCAGCTGTTTTGAAACCAATATTGATCCAGATGCGGCCCATGTTGTTGGTGGCTACATACACTGCGTGAGGGAAAAGTGAGGGCTGTGCCTCACATGTTTTTTCCAACAGGGTCGATGACTCATCCCCAAGGAAAACTTTGATCCTGAGTTCCACCTTTGACAAAGGTTGGTTGAAATGAATGTACTTGTATTGCGTGTGCTTTACAGTAAATACCATAAACCCAGATGGTGTCTGAGTTTGCAATTTTTTTACGGATTGGGTTCCTGGTCCCCCTCCAGGGCGTTTCTTGCCCTTAGTTGCACCTTTAAGTGCACCACTCGCCACGACGCTCACCCATGTTGTATTATTTTTGTTATTAAAGTCGCCCATCTTTCCTGTTTGTGATTATCCAAATTTGCTGTTTGAATCAAATTGTAGTAACTAAAGTGGTTGTTACGAGAAAGAAAAGCCTCTCCATTAGACATCTAGTGGAAATGATTTCAAATTTTGGGAATTTCTGGCTAGTCCTCTCCGCTTCCTCCTGCATTTTCCATCTGTCAATATGGATGTCTGTACATGAGAAATTATGGATAGGGTTCATGGTGTTCACTCCACAGAGTTTCAGTCTGGTCGTATTATTATCAGAACGCTCCATGACATAATGGAGCAACCCCAGTTTGGGTCCTTCTCCACCCTTTGTTGTAAGCGTGATGCTGTGTTGGTAGTGTCACAAACGGAAACCCCATACTCTCAATCATAGTTTAATCATAAAGTTAGGAAGTACCTCCTAACCCAACCAGCAATGAAGTTTTCTTCCATCTATCAGGTGGAAAAGTTGGGCCCATGTTTCTCTTTACGCCCTGGATAGCTTAGACGTGGTGCAAGGATGAGGGTGTTGTCCATCCCTGCGGATAAGTACCCACCTCCCCAACCCACTATTATGTGCCCAATTGGGAGCATTTGATAGGTCAATCTGGATGCTCTGAGGGAGCTGTTGTATGTGAATCCGTTGGTTTCTCTGTTGTACACGGCAAAATTTACAGAGTTAGAGTTTGTTCAGATAGTTGATACCATAGTCCTCTACTGAGGATGACCTGAGGGATAGTCTGGAAAATACTCCTTTCCCACCCGTTATGTCTCACAATGGGGTTAATAACCAAGATTAGGCATATATTCTTTACATGTGAAGTTCCAGTTAGGCTTCCATAGGGTATCTGAGAAGGCTCTCCTGGACACGGGAGCAGCCAGAAATTTATGAGCTTACAGGTCACCCAGAATTTCAATCTAGAGCTTGGTGTTGGGTCCTCAAATTTGAGTGAATCATTGGCCTCGATGACTTGTCATGCAGTGAAACGTTCTGTATCATTCTTTTTTTAGCATTAGGTGGTCATAAACTAAAGGGGTAATACAATAAGCTTAATCTAATCACGCCTAAGCTCCTGAGAGCTTGAATCGAAGGCAAGGGTTAGCGGAGGTGTCAAGAAAGGGTGGTAGCTTTGCCAGAGCCAGGTGTCCACTCAAACTGACCTATTGGCTCATGGCGGCATTGTAAATACTCCAAGAGCCATCTCAAAATGAACCTGAAAGTGAGTGGACATATGAGGCAGCGTCCACAGAGTGGAGTCAAAAGTGGCACAAAGATATGAATTATAAATAGTCCATATCACTACGCTTTTTTGGTACTCTTAATGATTGGGAGCAATTGGGGAGTCAGAGGTTAAACCTGAAGTCCTGAACAGGGTAACCTACACAGGGTTCTTCTCATAGGAGTTTGTGGACCTTGTTCAAGAAAAGGGCTATGAGGGGGCAAGTAAAGAAGCGGCGGAGGTAGGTGTCTGTCAGTCTTTGCATTACGAGCAGCTTTTGTGCTGGAAGGTGAGCCAGCTTGACCCCCTGTCCAGAATTAACAGTTTAGAACACACCACAGCATATTGGACATTTTTGCCGAGAAAACAGAATGGGTAACTTCTTTACAGTGCGCCTTGAGATCACATTCCATAGCGAGGGTAGGAGCTTAAGGAGGCGAGGCCACATTAGGGGTCTATCCAAAGGGTGGAGGTGGGAGGTAATAATCTACAATTGTGGACCAGGGTGTGACAATGGGGGATGATTCCAGGGCCACTCATTTTATATGGGAAGGTGTGGTACACCCATACCCATGCCCTCTTAAGTGCAAGGAGAGCACGGTTCTAGTAAGAAATTTGATGAGAGTTTAAGGCGGTGGCCTGGATGGTTTGTTAGCCATCCCCCCAGAGCTGTTGTAGAGGTCTGTGTGTTGGAGATTTGCTATCCCAGCTACAAGATAAGAATGTTGTGGGTCAAAAATGGCCGATAAGGGGGAATGTCAGACATTTACAAGTCCACAACATTGAAACGATTGATTTTTATAATGAAAATAATGGCTAAAAGGCTCTGGCCAATTCTTGGCGGAACCCGCAAATGGGTAACACTATTTTGAATACTCCACAGGCAATAAAAACAAGATTGAGCAGTTGGATTACTCCAACCACGCATGGACCATTGGATGCCCATTGAATGGTACTCCCCCAGCTGAGACCAGGTCAATTCAAGCTCTGATGCGAGGACCACCCCCTTTTTATAGGTGTGGTGGGGGTCCCCAAGGCGCAAGAATTTTAGCTAATAGGGATTGGCTAAAATATATTATTTGTTACCCCACGGGTATGTATTGCCTACCAATATTTCCCCATCCATCGTTTAGCTAAATTAAAGTGAGTTTTCTGAGCTTAAATAGGCTGAATTGGCATATTTCCTTATTCAGACTGTAACAAGCCATCCTGAATTTACCAATGAATTCACTTTGACCATTGATAAGATTTTAAATACTGAATGGTCAGTTATTGAGAGGGTTCGTTTTATCTTATCCCCCACGACGCTTAATAAAAACTTAAAAACACTAACTTTCTAAGCTTTTTAAAGTAATTATTTTATTATAGTAGTGGTATCAGTCCTCTATTATTGGATTTTGGTAAAACAATCATCAAGCAAGCATCTCCTGAGGCCAAAACTCAACAATGTGGGAGCCCTAGAGAGGCCTTTAAACACTGGAATAAGGATGGAGCTCATTGTGGCATCAAAGCCATATCCCAGAAAATGATGGGCTTAAGGAACCCGTTCAAGTATTAAAGTGGCATGAGACCAGGTGTCCAAAATACCTAGGCCCCCTTCACTGCGTTTTCATTATATTGTGGTCAAAGTTGTGGGTGGGTGGTTGTATCTTCAAATTCAACATCGAAGTATAACATTCAGCCTTGTGTAGAAACTGTCCGCAAAGGGGTAGACATGAGCGAGGAAACATAGCCTTAATAGAAGAAAAACATCCGCCATCAGTGCTCATCCCTGGGGGTGATATGCCATCGGCTCCAGCTAGCTACACAAGAGTTTATTGTATTAAGTAAGCGGTCCTCATTATCCTTGATTGCAATCACTTGTAGTGTGGTAAGGACACCTATATGCTGAATGGTGTCCTGTATAGGTTCCAAACCAAAAGGAGGTGGAAACGATGGGGCACCCACTTGCACTATAATGGTTTTATAAGTGTTTGCTCTTGCATTAGACGCTTTTGGAGTAGCGATCAAAGGTCTCCATGGCCAGATCTAGGTCCTTTTTACGTCCAACTACCACTGATGTGTCATCAGCAAAGGTTATGGTGCTGGTGGGGGGTTTCCTTGGAACCTGAATACCCTCCAGCTGTTCCTGTAGTAGGGCCAGAAGAGGGTCCAAAGGTATTCTGTGCAAGATTGGGCTCAATGGACCCCCTTGATGGAGACCCTGTTAAACCATAACCACTGCTGTAAATCCTGTTGAGGACAGTACCTTAGTGTGAAGCTGGGCGTAAAGCGCTGATAGCCTTGTCCTAGCTTGTGGTGGGATGTGGAGGCGGGTTAGGGAGGCGTCAAGATACTTCTAATTTACTCAGGCAAAGCTTTTTTCATATCAAGAAGCGCCACAAAACCATGCGTTTGAGATGAGGTAGCTGACATGGTTGCCAGAAGCTCATTGTAACTGTTTTAAAGCGATCTCCCAAGAATAAAGCCATGTTGATCTGAGTTGAGGTGTGGTGGTGCCCACTTAGTCATGCGGTTTGCTAAAAGCTTATTAAATAGTTTATGGTCCATGTTCAATAGTGATATTGGTCGCCAGTCTGCAAGGTCCTCTCAGCTCGCTTTCTTATAGATAATGATAATAATTGAGCCTCTTGAGTCAGGAAGTTCTTCCCCTTCTGCCAAGAGGGTTAAGAAGAGGCTGAAGGCCTTTGCAGTTATGACGGGATCCACTAGATAGACCTCAAATGGGATACCATCTGGGCCTGAGGCCTTCAGGCGTGGGCTGTGGGGTAGAATGTCCATTAATTATTGCTGAGTGATTGGTGCAAGAAGTCCTTCATCCGCTGAGAAATTATTCAGTGGTTCGGAGCCCCTCCAATGAACTCTTATTCGCTGGGATTACCCAGGAAGCTTTGAAGAGGGCTGGATAGTAAAGTTGAATCTCGCTGGTGATTTCTTCCTTGTTTGTGGTGATGGTGGTCCCAACCCTCAGGATTGCAATCTCCTGATCTTTAGTGCGGGCTTTCTGCTTCTGGTAGAAGAAATGGGTGGGCCATTCCCACTAGTTTAGTAACGTGACAATGTAAAGTTTGCTGCCAGTTCTTCTTGATCGGTGAATCCTGCTGGTATGTGTCTTGGCCAATTCTCACTCCTCCAACCATTGAGAGGAAAGCACCGGTTGGCAATTCATTTCATGTGTCTTATTCTAGCTTCAGCACGTCTAACTTTAGTCTGGGCCGCAGTTATATGAGCCTTAGCACAATTGTAGGATACCTCTAGGATCCTTGCTTTTGTATCAGCCTTTTTCTTGAAAAGTTCGCAAATAAGGTGAGGCCAGGTGTTTTGGCAAAAAAATGTCTGCATTTATCTTCTTTCTTGCAAATTGATTGTTCAAGAGCCCTGGAGCAATACTTGGCCAAAATATTCTCGATGGTCTGAGGATTATTGTTAAGGTCACTGTGAGTGATATGTGATCACTTATAGTTTTATCTCGGATTATGGGAGAGGAAACTCGACCAACTAGCAAGGGCCCACTAGGGCCATATCAATCAGTGAAGCTGATGTAAATTTCTGACCTGCACCTTGGATCCGAAACATAACGCCAAGGACAGATGCTGAGGTAGAAGGTATCCATGAAACCACCTGACCTGAGGAAATTTTGAAGCTGAGCTGTACCTTGTCTGTCTTGTGTGGAAGGAGGAAGTGTCACGCACTTGACTTAATGTTGCGTTGAAATCCTCCATCAACACTGTATTGCATGGGAGTTGTAGTAGAGAAAACTCTTCCAAAAGACGGTTCTGCTCTTGGCCTGCATTTGGCAATTATATTCTTGCAACAAAGAAGAATAACTCAGGGGTTGATAATTTAACCAATATAAGGCGATCATCAAGGTGTTTTAAGAATTGGTGGTTTTTCACCCAAGGGTTGAGGATGATAAGGGCAGCATAGTGTGTCCACCATGAGCTACCTCAAAATTAGTCATTCCATGCTTCAATTTCAGAGGGAGGGACATGAGGCTCCTTGACGGCTGCAATATCCACATGAGTCAACCTGAAGTTGTGGAGGAGGCGGGCTCTCCACTTGTAATCCTTAATCCCATTAGAGTTAATATACTGCAGAGTCAGAATGCCCCTTTGGGGCCTCATAGCTGTCCTCCTCCATATCTTGGGGTTACCGGAGCTTTCTCCTGCATCCATAAGGCCGCTAATTTTTAGTCCTTGAGCTTGACTCTTTGCTGCAATCTTTGCAGATTGATATGGAGGGGTAATTTCCTAAGTTGACGGTCCTGAGAAGCCTGTAAGCCAGCCAGGATACTACCCATGCTGTTTTGCACAGAAGTATCTTGAGGGTGCTCCATAGACTCCTCCATTTGTGTATCATCTGATGTATCAGAGTCCATAGGCACCTCCTTTTAGTACTGAGAATGACGTCTGAGTTGCAATACCCTTAGATGGTGGGGGTGGCAATGACTTAGAGCATCCACCTCAACTTGGGGTACTCCATACCTGTTCCACCCTTTGGGTTTTTTGTGTTACTGAATTCGTTCTAGATGCCACCCTTGGCTGGCTCCCTCTGGTTTAGCTTGATGAAACGCAGATTTGTGCTTATTTTGGGCTGGTGAAGGGTCTGACAATTTAAATGAGGTTCTCATAGGGTTAGGGTTTTCCGCACTAATGGAGTGAAGTTGTGCTACCGGCTGTGCCTTCTCAACTGCTACAAAAAGAGCAGAAGGGGTTAAAGCCTGTAATGTACCCAGTGGATTAGTTGTGCGATTGTCGCTGCTGCTGTGCGGGATAGTTTCTTACCTGTCACTGAGACTTGGCTACTAGATGAGAGAGCTTGTTTACGAGCTGTACGACTATTATATAGGTGTTTAAAGCATTAAACCATGAGCAACGTGGTCATGTCTGGTCCGGATCAACAAAGAAGAATTCTGAACAGGATCCAATGACTTCCACACGTGGGATAACCTCCATGTTATGGGCCACCATTGGGTTAGGGATAAATGCTCTAGCAATATGAGCTCTTTGGGTTGGGGCATAGTAGGCTGATGCACACAGGTATTCTTATAGAACAGACCCAAATTCTAATAAGCCTCAATAAAGCGCAAAATTTAGGGATTCTGGGTCCACTGTAGTTGGCAGATTTGAGAAAGTTACCTAGGAAATTTTTTCAGAGTTAAATTTAGTTCTCATTATGTAAAGAGGGCCGTGTGGAATCTCAATTGTAACTGAGGCTGCACAGTCTGCATCTGCTGCAGTTGTAAGCCCTACATCAATATAGTGGCTTTCTACATCTTCATGAATGGTGATGTTCACTAGAAAAGGCTCTTGTTATTGCTTCAAAATAGCTAAAACAATTTCTTGCATAAAACTTAACAGAATTTTGCCCATAATAGACACTAACTGCATGAGCAAGAGTGGACCTGGGGGAGTTCACATTGTGAGCGAGTACACGCCCATCTACTCCTCACTTTAGCCACAAATGTCATGGTTAAATGACTTGATAGTAGGCACCAACCCTAAGGATAAGGCTGGGCGGCAGGAGGCCCAGAAGGTGAAACTTCAGGCCCTCCCTGACCTCAAGCACATCTTAGACCAACGCTGGGTACAAGCCAAATATGCCCAGGTTGGTACCAGTGAGGTGCATAACGCCCAGCCCCTTGTATTGGCTTAGGCGTTAAAACGGACGAGCTATTAATTAACAAAGACGGTTTGATTCAGTTGATTGGGAAACGGGAGTTTGAAAACCGTTCCCTTTATATAATTACATGTTTGTGTAGGGTACAACTTCAATTGATTACTCAAGTGAAGTCAGTTTTGGTGTATTCTACCAATTTGGATGGAAGCGTGTGCCTATTGGTGAATCATTGCTTGGGACCATTTTGGCAGACCCAGAATTACCCCAACTGTGTTTAAATATGGTTTTTGTGACAGCATTCTTTGTTGGTCGACTTTTCACAATAACTTTCCCGTTTTTTACATTTTATTTATGGTTCCATGGGTGAACCTGGGTGCGGACCTCTTCAAGGAGGTCTCCAACAATGATAGCCACTACATTTTATCACAAATAACAAAAGTTTCAGGTGCACCTTTAGGCCGCTCAGGTCCCCTCAAGATAGAGGCACCCAAGCCTCCTAGCACCAATTTACATTTGATCATGGACTCCCCTTTGGGGTCCACACAAGTTTTATTGTTTCTCGCTTACCTGATATTGTATACCGCGCTGTACACCCTTGCCTTAGTCCCTTCTGTACTGGCACCAATCGTGGTGCCTTGTTTCCCATTCTCTTAACGGTTAGTTCCATGGCGGTGTGGGTTTGCATCCCGCATCATCTTTCAGGGAATAAGAGAGTTACAGACACTCTCTTAACAACAAAGGCAGATTCACGAGGGCCAATGGTGGGTAGTTCAGCCACTAGCTTTTTCTGCAATGCGCCTGAGGCATCCTTCACTCGCTTATTTTTGTTAACATTTAGATTTAAATTTAATTTAGTGATTCTCCATGGGGGAACCCCAGACGGAGGGGCTGGCAAATCATTAGATTTACATGCTGGCCCCTACTGGGGCTTCCCAGTTGGTACACAAATTTTGGCAGGCTGGTTTGGCTTGCCTGGTTTGGGCTTATTCCCTGTCAATTGGTTGGTAGATTCTAAATTATCATCAAATCAATCTATTACTTACAGGCTTCATCCAACCATCATCAGATACTAGTAGGGATTTTTCAGCTGGTTAATTGGCTATTTGGCTAGTTCTGGGTGAATTTTGATTTTGATTTTCCTTTGATGAAAATTATGACTATCTGATTTTCCACTTACAGTTGATTTAGTTGAGGCGCGTTGGTTGCCTTCCAAACTGTGAAAATGACAGCCAACTGATTCACCAATTTCCTTAGATTGAGTTTGGGCGCTTTGGGTAATTTTTGAAATTGGAAAATGACGGCCAACTGATTAACAATTCCTGACTATTCATTTTGTGCTCCCAGGCCTATTTCTGATAGGGTGGCGGTTGGTAAAGCAATCCAAACCCACTACGCAGTATTGGGAGCGACAACACTCCCTGCTACCATGGTTAAATCATTGAATGCTACTCCAGGGTGGGGCGTACTAATTGGTTGAACTCAGTCAATAAAGAGTTGAATGAGGTAGGCTGTACAATAGTGGGACCATTTGTGATCTCTCCATGAGTTAATGAGAATTGGTCTGCAACTGCTTTTGCAGCTGCAGTTTGGGAGCAGGTCATATGGATTGACACACAAGTCTGCAGCAAAGGATTTTGCAATTTTGAATTGGTTTTTTTGAAATCTAAAACATCATAGCGTTCAGTGGACTTTACCATCTTTATTTATTAGATTCCATATGCTTTAATTTCTGGGTGATTATATTTTATTTAACTGAGGTAAGCTGACCAGGGGACAGAAATTACTGAACTGAAACAAAATATCATAATAAAAAATGATTAAATAAAACGCCCAAAATGGACAGATCAATTGAATCATACCTATCAAAATATCCAACCAGGTGGGCAGTGGATACTGCTATCCCTCCATGGTGGATGAGGAAGGGGGATCAGGGGTCGTCTTCAGTCGCATCCATCTCATCCCAGAGTAGGGTGCGTGTTAAGGCAGATAGTAAGGGTGTGGGGGCATCGGTGGTATGGGGATCAATATTCTTGATGACTGGAACATTCGAATAGTTGCCAACCATCATAATGGCAATGATGTATTTGGCCAAAGCTTTTTTAGATTTGAGGCGGGCATCTGGGAATTGAACAAACTTGGCTATACTATTTAGGGTAATCTTGGCTTTTATATTTCATGCTACTGTTACCACGTTCTGGATGGCTTCAGTGACGTTTTTGTGTAAAGTTTTTATATTGATCTTACTTTGTGTAGTAAGATCATTGGGGATAATGGGAGGTGGAATTCCTCCTGCGAGCGCAGCCACAGATTTGGTGGCAGCTTTGCAGAATGGACAGCAATCTGGTGTGGCGGCTGCTTCTACTGCAAGCTGGTGGTCTCTGTAGAACGGTTTGGCGTTAGGTTGTGGGGCATATCTCCAAGGCGGGAATTTTGCATCCCATTCTGCATTACAGAACCTGTCAACTTGCAGTGACGGTTCATCAATGACATTACCTGATTCATTAATTTAAGCCAATAACTCCCATGGGTTCTGGTTGAATTGTTTTGGGGAATTGGCATATGGTTGAGCTTTAGTTGATTTGCTGGAGGAAGCATGGGATTGACTGGAGTCCAAGCTGGTGCTTGATTGGAGGAATCATGTGTGGCACTGGGGCGAGGAGGAGGCTGATTGATGGCTGCAGGTGCAGCTGCAGCCTCAGGCTTTAGGGGAGAGAAAGGTAGGATAGTACCCCATGTCAGAACTGGTGCAGGGTGGGTGGCGGATTGGAGGTCAGCGGACAAATAATCCAATCCATCAGAAGTGGCTAAGGAGAGGCCCTTGCGTTTTGAGTGGTCCAATTTAAAACAGGATGGATAGATTGTCCGCCCGCCCTCAACGCGGGCCCAAAATGGATAGTCAGGGGCAGAAGGAACAATGGCACAAGGGGGAATCAACATGGCAATCTTACTAAATTCAGGGCTGATTGTGGCATACGCCTGAGGCCTAGCGAGGCGTGTGGCCCCATTTAGGACCACAAATTGTAAGATGGGGCTGGAGCCATAGGCTGCAAAACCTTCCATCAGCTCCTGGTGGAGCACTGCAGGGGAGGTGGGTGGGCAAACCAGCAAGCTGGACCACCAAAGTGGTGTCCGCTGGGAGCCAAGTCCGAATTGTGGGAAGAGGGGTACCCTGGAATACCAGGGGCACAGTTGCCGCAGTGGCGGCATTGGCTTCACAGGTGTAGCTGAGGTTGAAACACCCCTTATAAGGGCAGAAATCAATAAACTGGTAGGAATCATCACCACCTGTTCCATTTCAATAATGGCTTGGTCATGGTATGGAAAATAGTTTCCCATATTTGACCCTTGGGCTGTAGCGCATGTTGCTCTGTGGGAGCACTAGAGGGCAGCGTGGTACCGCTTGGGTACAAACAAGGTGGGCGTCCAGGTCCTTGGGCGGAATGAATTGGCCCATAGGTTTGGAATGACTGGGTGAACCAGTCCTAGCGCATTTTCTTGCTGGACGGAAAATGGCAGGGGGAGTTTCGCCGCTGCCCCACGCTGGAGCAGCCGGTGGAGAATTTGAGGACATTGGAGCAAAACTACTATGGGCAAATTCGATTTGTTAGATAAATTTGTGTAATTTGGCTTGGAAAGTTACGCAAGCAGAAAGAGATTTTCTAGTGATTATAATTTCTCAAAAAGTGGAATTTAGCGGTGAAAGAAAGGTCACCCTGTATCATTATTAGTGCATGGTTATGGCTTCTGTGATTGGTTCACTGGTGTGCTAGACTTGTTGTTCCCTGTTATTCTGGTGGTTGGATGGTTGCAGCGGCAACAGGGTATTATTAACCTGGACCCCAATTGTTTGTCATTTGTGTATCCAAACATGCATGGCGAATTCCTAACTATCAATACCTTTTATCACGCTGTCATTTTGGGTCAAGTATTTCAACTCCTCCCCCACAGCGCTGCCAACAGACTTCCCTTCCATCTTGGCATGGTACCAGGACATTTTCGATATTTATTAAGCCACCATCTTCCTTCAGCTCAAAGTATGATCTGTATTTCCTCTTGACAGTAAATATAATCAACATCAACAATGTCATGACTTGATAACATGATTGAGGAGACCAACTGTAAGGTTAAAGCTGGTCGTCAGGAAGCCAAATTGAGTATGTTAGTAGGCCTTTCTGACCTCAAACATACCCTGGACCAACGCTGGGCTCAGGTGAGATATGCCCAAGTTGATCCTGAGGATATGCGTGATGCTTGGCCCTGCGTTACAGTAAGGGCATTAAAACGCACCAGCTATATCATGAATAATGACGTTTTAATTTTGTTGTTTAGTGAATGGGGTTTTAAACCCAGTTCAATTTTCGATATTGCAAGATTGGGTCAGCCTTGCCCACAATCAATAACTCAATTTTGGTTGATAATGAGCTACAGTACCCTGGCTGATGGTAGGGTGTGCCTATTGGGTCGCTTAGTCTTAGCACCATTTTCCACAATCAACAATTAGCCCCCTATTGTTTAAATATGCTTCTATGAGACCAACTTTTCTCGTTGGTCATCTTCCTTAATAAATCCCCATTATCTACATTTTTATATGGTTACTTGGGCGAACCTGTGTGGGGACCTCCTCGGGGAGATATCTCACAATGCTGGCCGTTTTATTTTACAAAATTATCTATCAGATCTAGTGCACCATTAAGCACTCCTGGTCCCAACCAGACTGAGGCACCTAAGAACTCCAGCACAGATCTCTGCTTATTTATGGCCTCCCCTGTGGGGTCTACCCATGTCTTGTTGTTTATTTGTTACCAACTACTATATACCACATTGTACACCCTTGCCCTGGTTTACTTTGGCTCCAGCACCCTCTGCGGTGCACTTTTTACAATAACCTAATGACTAGTTCCCTGGTGGTGTGGTTGTGCTCTCACACCACCCCAATGGGAATGGGAGAATTATAGACACTGTCCTGAATTATAAGAGCGATCAACTTTTTTATGGGCACTAAATTTATCCGTGTGGGACTTTTGTGAAGTGTGTCAGGGTGCGCCAGCTGTTGGTCATGGCCGCGGTGGGGCTCACCACCATTCTCTCATTTTGCCTATGGTTGGTGCATCTTGGCATTATTCTTGCTACCTCCAACTGGGAAATACCCATCCTTCTTGCTTGTACCTGGTGGATTCAGACGTTTCAAAATCCAAGTGTTGTGATTCCCCCACTTTTTAAAAAAATTAATGAAGACAATATAATTAAAGTAATTTTTTCTTGGCACCACATTTGGACGGTACAGGCAGGATCATCAACAAAGGGCCTGGTGGTGATGGTCTGGAAGTTTTAATGTCACTTTTAATCAAACAGGTTTTCTCTCAAAGCTAATTTAAGTGGATTCTCCAAAAATGATAAGTTAAAGCAAAAACAGGCTATAAATCAACTTAAATTTTATTATTGAAAGGATGAGATATTTTTAGGTTTTGATCTGGTTTGTAATCTATCAGAGCTGATTAATTGCTGCATGATGAAATCTTCAAGCAACTGATTGGGATGAGGCTGATCATTCTTTGTAACCTTGATAGATTGAGATCAATTAAGCTCTCCTTCTGATAAAGCTGGGGGAATCGATGGGGTAGAATCTCTGGATACAAGAAAATTTGGCAAAATCCTGACACTTCCCCCCCTCAAGATTTGATCGCGGAGGAGGGTGAATTCTTAAAAACCTAGGGTGGATACAACTGATCACTATGCTGGTATCAACATGAACAATCAATATACTTTAGTTTTTTCAAAATGTAACTCACTAAGGACCAGACCAGTTGGTTCCTAACTTTTCAGTTCATCCACCAGGCTGAGAGTGGTTACATAACATAATCTCTGATTTGGTAGTCAGGTAAGACAAGTTTATGTTATTGGTTCTTTGAGTCTCTCTTTGAGTGGTTAAACCAATCGATTTTATAGCTTAAGCTTGAAGACAAATTATCTCATCTGCCAGATTTCTCAAAATTAAATTAGAGTTTTCTGGTATGCTTTCTTTAAGTATGGCTTGAACACTAGTAGGGACTGAGGGGTCTCGCCCATATAGGCACTTGAAAGGAGACATCTTGATAATTTGATGATAGCCTATCCAATATGCAAATAAGGCACTAGGCAAATAAAAAGTTCACCAAGATGGATCAGTAGAAGCCATCTTTCTTAAGATCAAAACTAGAATTCCATTGACTCGTTCAATGGCTTTATTTGTGGAGGGATTGTACAGAACAACAAATTGTTGGGCAGTGTTGAATAATTTAGGTAATTCCTGTACAAGTTGCGAGGTAAAGTTAGTCCCATTATCTGGCATAAGGACATTGGGACACCCATGTTGAGAGATTTTGTGTTGGTATAGGAATAGTGCCGTAGTTCTAGCTGAGGGTGTGGCAATAGAAATGGCCTCAACCCATTTAGTTAAATAGTCAACAGCCATAATAATATACTGGTGGATATGTAATCTCTGAGGAAAAGGATCTACCACATCAGTGCTTATCACTAAAAATGCTTTAGTCGGGGGATAACTTGATGTTGATAAGTTGGGTTGGTAATTCCGTGACTTTTACAAATAAGACATGAATCAAGGGTCTCCCAGATGAATTTAATCATGTTATCCCAATGATATTGGTTTTAACAGTTCTTCAGTTTACTTCAACCCACTGTGGCCTACTTGCTCATTACCTTCCATGACAGACTGAAATCTTGAGTTTGGGTGTAAAAAGGGTAACCACTTGGATTTGACCTTCTAATATAAAGCTCCTTCCTGAATCATAGTATCTTTGGTAATAGATATTTAATAAGCTCGATCTTCTTCAAACTCTCTATCCCACAACTCAGGCTGCCCAATGAGATTGTATAGGCGTTCTTTCTTCACCACTTCCAAAGTCAGAATAGGCAGTTGGGACAGACCATCAGCATTCTGATGTTAAGCACCCAAATAATGAACAATGAAAAAATTGTAATTTTGCAATCTTAAAGCCCACTAAGCCAATCTCCTGTCAGGATCCTTCAGATTCTGTAACCATCTTAAAAAAGAATTATCAGTAATAACAATAAAATGGTTACCATATAAGAAAGGATGGAAGTGCTTTATTAGTAGAATTATGGCCAAACACCCGCTCAGTTACACTATAATTTCTTTCAGCTTTGGACAAAATTGTGCTATAAAACGTGACGGGATGGAAATTCTGCTCCTCATCACACTGGGATAAGATAGCCCCAATATCGACATTGCTTTTATCAGTATGTAATAAAAAGGCTTATCAAAGCGAGGATGAATCAAAACAGGTGCCTTAGTCAAGGAAGTTCGCAGAGATTTGAATATATGTTCCTGAGCTGAACTCCACTCAAAGGGCGCTCCTTTTTATAACAGATGGAATAGTGGTTCAGCCATATCAGCAAATTTAGGTATAAATTGCCAATAATACCCAACCATACTGAAAAAGACTTGAGTATCCTGCAGAGAGGTAGGAGGAGGAATTTAAAGGATAGCTTTCATTTTATCTGAGAGGGGTCAAATTCCTCTGGATGATACTTGATATCCTAAAACTCCATTTCAAATTGGAAGAATGAACATTTAGAGGGTTTGAGCTTTAAGAAGGAGCTTCAAATTCGCCTGAAAACTTCTTTTTTAGATGGCTCAAAATGTTCTGTAAAGGTTTTGGAAGGCATGGTATTATCATCAAGATATACCAGAACACAATTAAGCTTTAGGTTCTGTAACATACCATCCATAGCCCTTTGGAAAGCGGCTGGGGTGTTGCTCAATCCTTGAGGCATCTGAGTTGGTTCAAATAACATTCACTGGATTAAAAAGCACACTTAGCTTGGTCATCTGGGGATGACTCGATTTGCCAGTATCCACTGGCTAAGTCCATGGCCGAAAAATAAGTTGATCCAGCCAACAACCTAAGGGAATCATTGATCCTAGGTAAAGGATAAATTTCTCGTCGATTAATAGCTTTCATTCTATGGTAATCCTTAGCCACTCGGTGAGAACTATCCTTCTTCTTATTCAACATCAATGGAGAAGCCCAAGGACTATTGGAGAGTTTCAATAGTCCAGCCTCCAATAATAGATAAAATTCTTTGTTAACTTGGGCTTCTTCCACTTTAGACTTATGATAGGACTTGGCAAGAAAAAGGAAGGTGATGCCAGTCTCAATGGAATACATTACTCCTTTCATCTTACCAAAGTTGTAAGTATGCTTAGCAAAAATGTCGGAGTATTCTTCTAACAACTGAAGCACTTTCTTCTCTTGGTCACTAGTGAGGTGTTTTCCAATAGCAGGACCCACATTAATAATTTCCTGATCACTTCCCAACCCAAAGTCTTGTAGGCTTTCAAAAGGTTTAACATCATAAATCTGAGATACGGGTGATAATTTGACATAAGCAATGGGGTGCCGTTGATCCATCATCTTCAGCTCATTGGTAAGGTTTGCCAATAAAACAGATAATGATCTTAATAAGCGTAATCCAATATTCCTGGACATGGCAAAATTTCTTTAACCAAAGGGTTGAAAATGCCCTGGACTTGTAATAAATGTCCTTTGGGAATTGATAGATGTAAAGAACTAACTAACAATTACTGCGATTTTGTTAAAATAATTAGATTTTGGGGGAGAAAATTGGCATCCCCTCTTTGATATCCACTGAGGTGGGGGTAATTTACCCGAGGGTTGCCAACATGGTATTGAATAAAATAAGACCTTTTAGACCCCTTCAACAGTCATAACTGACGTCATGTATGAGCATGCTCAGACAAAAGTAAAGGAACTCTATACCCCAAGAGAGATAGAGATGAGCTGGGGTAATTAATAATTCCATCAAATTCCAAAAAATTGAGTCCCCAATAGTAGGTCATAACTCAAGTTATCAAGGACAATGGCAGGGATGGTAAAAGTTAACTTCCCAATTTTTATTGGAAAGGACGAAAAAGCTCCAATTTGACTGAGTACTCTGAGGTCCCGCAGTGCCATATTCTTTAAAATGGGAAATATTGGCATTAACTTAATCTGCCTGATAAATTTTGTGAGACAACATTCACTGGAGATCCCATACCAATGATAGCTTTGGCGTTGACTTGATTCACTTAAAAGTCAATATGGATGATGGCTTCCAATCAATGAGAGATAATCGCCAACAATGAGGTCAAAGAATAAGAAGAATGTTCATCTTTATTATACTTGACAGGGATTTGATAGTCATGTTGCACACTCGTATCATCATCAGGATGAAGAATCTTATTGTTTTTATCCCTTTTTTCTTCTTCTCATCAGCTTCTTTCTTGAAACAATGGTCCTCAGTATGGAAATATTGGTGACAGTAGCTACATTGAATCGCTCTAGTATCCTTAGGCACAGCGTAAACTCTAGGGCGACTAGGTCTTGGAGAATTATAAACTTGAGGTTTCTCCAAGAATTGAGGAGGCAATTCTAACAGGGCCTCCTTAATGTCTAATATACTTCTGAAATTCTTCTTTACGCTAAGAAGGTATACTTGCAACTGAGTTCTGGAAGTAAAAGCAGACATGATAGCAGTAATTGCATCACCTAAATTTAACTGACCATAGCCACCAAATTTTGAGCTTCCTGATAGAACCAATAAGCAAAATCTTTGATTTATTCATTCTGGAGCAGCTTTAACCCATAAAAGCCTGTTTTTGAGAGTATATGGTTTGCTCACTTCCAAATTCTTTGATTAGCGCCTCTTTGATCTGAGACCAAGTAGTGCAAGTCATTAAGTGGGGTACCATGATATCCTGGGCGAATTGATTAAACCATTAGGAAAGTAATTCAATTTCTGATGATCTGTGGCCTCACTCAGAGCCTTCTCATATAGATAGAGGAAGGAGTTAATGTTGCCTTCCCCAGGAGAGCACTTGTCTTTAAATACTGGCTTGAAACTGATTGGAGCATTGGCCATCAACACATGTACTCCAGGATTTTCAGATGAGTAGAAACATAAGAGTTGGAATCAAAAACTTGAAGAAAATGGAGGATAGGGGACAACAGTCTCAGTATGAATTTCGCCAATATGTTGATTCAATTCAACATGCCCCACTTTTTCATCCAACCGATGAGATAGTTCATAATTTTGCTCCTGCTGAGCATTGTACTTAAGTTCCAATGTTTCAATTTTGACTTAAAGCATCTCAACTTTTGATTCATAGGCTTGAAACAGGATGTCAGTGTCCTTTATCCATTTACCCAGATTGCTCAGTCCATCATAGAGAGACTGAAGTGACAGGAGGGGATTGATTGTTGCCCCCTCAGGTGTTAAGTTACTTTCCTTGGCCACTTTGTAAAATTGGTCACGTAAGTGGTCCATTATACTCAATAGAGATTCAATTTGTAGAAGAGATCCTGAATACCCATTAGCACCCGGTGGCCCTGAGGTCCATTGCACCTGGCAATCAATGGGGCCCTTCAACGCCGGGGGATCCATGGGGCCCATCAACACCTGGAGGTCCACGTGGACCTATGCCCCCAGATGGACCGCAGTGTCCTTCAACCCCAGGAGGACCCTCAGCTCCAGAGGTTTTCTCCACTTCAATAACTCAGGATTGGATTCTGAGTACAATTGCTCCAATTGAGAAAGATGATTTCTGATTTCTTCTTCCATTGCTCGTTTCAGCTCAGAAAGTTGAGTAATTCCCACTTTCCATATTTGCTGAAATTCCCAGACTTGTTTTGGAAACTGTAAGTCAAAAAATCTTAACATCCCATGGTCAAGCTGAGTAAGCTGTTGATGTACTTCATTTAAAAAGGTCCAATTATTTATGATGGTATCACGATTATTTCTGCTAAATTCAGAGGCAAGTTTTAAAAACTCAGTAACATAATTATTCAAGGACTGAAGTTCTTCTAGTAAATTGAGCATCCCTTGATGATGCGGCCCACAACTGGTAATAGATGATATAGGGTAGGGTGTACCAGCTGATACAATTATTGCTCGGTGCTAATTCCTGGCATTTGAGAGGTTTGCAACACTTCTCGCAAGATAGAGGGTATAGCATCCTGATTGAGATTGGGTGGAACAGATTCCAGTAATTAAGGCTCCCTCAAGCATTTGGTTAATAATGGTTTGTAAAACCTCAGAGGGATTTGAAAGTTCGCTGTAAATCTTATATTAGGATTATAAAACTCTAAATTGGCACAGAATTTCAAAGTGGACAGTACTCTTGGGATTTTGGGTCTAGTTGAATGGACACACTGTAAAATACTGCTTGTTTATGGTCTTGAGATTCTTCAGGTGAAAATTGAGAATCCATAGTAGTAATAGACATTTTCACTGGTGCATAACTCATAGTGACCCCTGTAGTGAGCACCACTTGAAAGTTTTTAATTACAATTTCTAATCAAACAGGTTTTCACTCAAATTTACTTTAAGTGGATTTTCCAAAAATGATAAGTTAAAGCAAAACAGGCTATAAATCGGCCTAATTTTTTATTATTGAAAGGATGAGATATTTATAGGCTTTTGATCTAGTTTGTAATCTATCAGAGCTGATTAATTGCTGCATGATCGAATCTTTAATCAATTGATCAGGATGAGGCTGGTCATTCTTATTAACCTTGATAGATTGAGATAAATTAGGCTCCCCTTCCGATAAAGCTGGAGGAATCTATGGAGTAGAATCTCTGGATACAAGAGAATCTGGAAAAATCCCAACAGATGGCCTTGGATAACGATGCACAACCCGCCACCAAAATGGGTATGAGGTCATTCACATTCCAAAACGCGTTTTATAACGCTAATTATTTATATAAAAACAAGCCAAATATCATCTCTTGTGACTCTAATTTTTAACCCAAATCAGTATACCAGAACACCTTAGAGAACTCGCGCTTGACCCTTACCATGATTTTCAAACATAGGCGGTGGAAAAGGAGTTACTTTTTAATATAAAAATGATTATGCAATTGCTGAAGGTATGGTGAGATATGTGATCTCAGTAGTTAGAGTGGCCAAATGTCCCTCCCCATTCTATGATGTGAAAACATACCCTGTAGGCATGTTTATGCCTGATGAAGAGTTTTCTGGAGAGTGTGTGTGTGTGTGTGTGTGTGTTTTGAATAAAGATCGCTTAGGGTATTTTTTTCAGACCGCTAATTTTTCATCCCCTTTAAGGAAAATCAGCACAACCATTTTGGTGGATACAGGAGCCTCAGAGAAATTTATTGACTAAGACCTAGCTGATTACCTTGAGTTGAATTACTTACCAGGTGGTATGGTTTAGGGGAAGAGGCTTCCAGGTATTTCCACGCTAAAATTATGGGGTCAGTGGATTATCAAGTTGGCAAATATCATTTGACGGACTGCTTTCAAGCCATCAAAAACCTTCTGTACCCCACTACTTTGGGTAGAGAGTGGTGACGAAAGTTTGACGTCAGAACCAACTTGAAAAAACATGCCTTGTCCTTAACTAAAAAGTTGTCATTAATTAGTTGTCCCTTTGTCTGAAGTGAACTCTCAGGTCGATCTTCCCGCTGGCCCAATATCCACATTCTCAGTCTTGCTCCGTTGCTGAAGCCCTCTTTGGAAGTACTATTACCTTCTTGTTTGGAGTGGGTGGAATTTTCATTTGATGCGGCCTCAGCCAATCTACTACCAGCTCATTCAGAGTTTGATTGGGAGCTCAAGCTCACAATTGATCTGGTGCAGTTATCTTCTCCCATTTTACCCTTTGACTGTACAGGAGGAAGCAGCCCTTAAGTTTATGGGTTACAGAGCAGTTAGTTAAAGGTGCAATATTTCAGTGTATCTCCCCAGTATGCTCTCCACTTCTCTTTTTGGAAAAGTCGGATGGAACCTTATGCCCATGTGTAGACTATGGGAATCTCAACAACGTCAAAATACCAGAATTGCATCCAATCCCGTTGATTCTCAGATTGCTCGCTATTTGGAGAAGGCGAAAGTCTTCTTCAAACTGGAATGTTAAATGCGTTCAATCAGATCTGGATTAAGAAGGGCCAGGAGTGGCTAACTGTGTTCCGCACTAAAAAGGAATTTTACAGTTTTGAGTAATGCGCTTTAGGATGAAAAACGCCCCAACTATCTTTTAACGCCGTATAGATGCAGCTTTAGGGGACCTGCTAGGTATGTGCGCGGTGGCTTACATGGATGATATCCTGGTGTTTTTCCCCAATTAAGAGTCCCATGCTATACACTTGCAGCAAGTGATGGAGAGTTTGAGGGCGGCCAACCTTACGCTGAAAATCAGTAAGTGTGAGTTCTTTAAGTCTCAGGTCACTTTCCTGGGCAGCGTCATGTTTGACCAAGGCCACATAATAGCTCCAGACAAGGAGAACTCAACCGTAAGTAGCCCACCCAAACTTTGGTCAAGGAATTGAGGAGATTTTTGGGAGCGTGTACGTTCCTTAATAAATTCATACCAAATATTTTTGAAGTGGCGGCATCCTTGTATAAGGCAAGTGGGAAAAAGTGCTCCAGTGGTCCCCATCTTTACAGAATGCCTTCCAAGCGGTAAAGTGCACCCAGTTGTCCATTTCCATCCTCCACCATGTAGAACCCAAAAAGGAGTTGATTGTGACTTTTAATGCCTCCGACTTTGCCATAGCGGCGGCCCTAATACAAGTAGCCAAAGATGGAATATAGCATCCGGTGGGATATTTTTCCAGGCTGATGTCTCTGCCTTTGTTAAACTACGCCGTATATGACAAAGATTTTTTAGAAGTGGTTGAGACGCTGACTTATTGGCATCATCACTTGCATGGCTCATACAACCCTTCTGCATACATACAGATTACCATCCCTTGTTATACTACCGTGCACCTCATGTTTTGACCCCATGGCAGACCCGATGGCATGAGACTTAGCTCAGTTTGTGTTTTCTTATGAGTTTAAAAAGATCAAGGAGAATTTATTGGCGGATGCATTTAGCCAAAAATCCTGCACTAGCTCCCAATCCTAAGGAGGTAGAGGTACACAACATCCAATTGGTGATTTCTCCAGGTAAGATTGTGTCTCAACTTTCTTCACCTTTGGCCCGTGGGCCAACGCTTGCTCCTCTGGAAAATGCGGAGGAGTATGGTATGTTCATAAAGGTAGTCCTTTCACAACCCTTGTTGGCCAAGTATACTATGGTCCTTGCCAAGAGTGAGTTAAATCAGGAGGACATTACCAAAGGTTACTACATGCAGGATGAGATGGTGTGGTTCCAGGGGAGCCTATGGGTTCCTGCCAGACCACTTCTCTCTGGAAATCATCTGGGACCATCACGACGGAATCACCGTTGGCCATCCTGGGATGGCAAAGGCTCTAGAGCTTATCCGTGCACTTATGATTGGAAGGGATTAGCTGCGCAGGTTGCCAGGTATTGTAAGGAGTGCCTGGTCTGTAATCAAATAAAGCTGAATCGCCAGCTCCTTGCGGGGTTGTTGGTACCAGTTCAAAAGGCTGAAGGGCCTTGTACTTCTGTATCAGTGGATTTTATTGTGGAGTTACATGTATTAGATGGTTACGACGCCATCATGGTAGTGGTAGACCATTTTATAGAGTTCACACCCTCTATTCCCCGCATAACCATGGTAACCACAGCCGAGATGGCTAAGCTCTTAGTCCTCATGTGTTTTCTCTTCATGGGTCCCTCAAGAAATAATTGGCGATCATGGGCACCAGTTTACCTCTGTCTTTTAAAAAGTTGTGCAAGACTTTTCAGATCCATCCCTGCCGTTCAACTGCCTATCACCCCCAATCAGATGGGCAGAATGAACGAATGAACCAGTGCTTAGAGCAGTTCCTTCAGTGTTACACCGTCGCAGACCATTCAGATTGGGTTTCCCATCTCCCCATGGCCAATTCAGCTATGGCAACGCCCAACATGCATTAATCAGGTGTTCCCCCTTCTTCACCAACTATGGCTTTAATCCCGTCTTCAACATGGAGCACAGTTGTGGATCCAAGGTGGAAGCGGTGGTGGGCTTTGCAGGAATGATAAAGAAAGGACACCAGGGGGTGAGAACGAACTTGGATGCAGCTATGCAAGCTTATAATGAGAACATAGATAGGAAGAGATGGTAGGTCCCGCATACATGGAAGGGGATTTCTGTGTGCTGGATGCTAAAAACATCCCCATCAAGCAACCATGCAAAAAACTGGGACCAAAGAGTATTGGGCCTAACTGCTTTGTTAGAAAGTTGGGCCACGCCTCATATCATCTTAGAGCTTTCCCTCATTCCAAATCTTTTCAATCTTCCATGAAAGTAATCTTACGTTTTTGAGGGCCCCCACTAAAGACTTCAGAGGCTTATCTTTTAAATGGGGCGCTGGATTAGGATGTGGAGAAAATTGTAGCTATAGGAATCCAGCTTAATTGTCTCGCTGATGCTTTATGCTGCTGGATTCCTCAAAGATTGTCTAAAATTAAAAATAAAGCACTAATAAAAACTTGGGATTTTAAGAATTTATTAGAAGCTTGGGAAAAGAAAGAAAAGGACCCCTCTTGATATCCAACCAATTAGTATAAAACTGTACTGAGGGTGAAGGGATTTAATAATAGATTTAGATGGTTTGTTGCAGTCTGAATAACGAAAATGCGTATTCAGCCTATCAAAGCTTGGAATACCTGCTTCACTTTGGCTGAACGATGGATAGTAAGTTAACTTTTGGCAATATGTACCTGTGAGGTAACGATTTAATGAACTTCAGCCAATCCCCATCAGAGAAAATTATTTTACCTTGGGGACCCCACCACGCCTATGAAAGGGGGTGGTCCCTGCATCAGAGCTTGAATGGACCTGGTTTCATCTGGGGAGTACAATCTGATGGTCACCTCAGGGTCCACTGCATGGTTGAAGTAATCTGACTGCTCTATCTCAACCTATTGCCCATAGAATTTTTGAAATCGTATTACCCCCAATTTGTGGGGTTCCACCAAAAATAGACCAGGGTCTTTTGGTCAATATAAATGATAGTTTATTTTAAATTTTTGTATTAGTATCTCAAACTTGCAAATGGCTAACATTTCCCCTTTTCAGATATTTGTACCCAAAACATTCTTATTTTGCAGCTGTGAGGGCAAATGTTCAACATCGCCCCCCTCATGAATGTTGGGGGAGAATAGGCTTTAGGAATCAGCCATGTACCCAATTGATAGTAATCCCAGTAGCCAAAGATTTTATGGACTAATCATTGCCTCTTTGTAGGTGATGGTGAAAGGACCCTCCCAAATTGATCCAAGCTTACCGCTTCTAGGAGTAATGCGATTATGGTAATATAATACCATGTCAGTATATAAGGAATGTAGGTAGAGGGTTCAGAGCTCATTAGCAGCCTACCCTTCTTTTTTTCACCGTTTTTGCTAAATTGGTCATAGCTTCATATTGGTTTTGATGATGCGCTGAGCCAATCTTCTCATGACATTCTTGGGTTCCCATCTCTAGATAGAATACATATTTAGTTAAGAGGGCAGGTATACTCCTGGTTTCCGCCCATAAAAGACATGAAATGGTGACATTTTCAAGATCTGGATATAACTAATATGGTTAGCCATAAGGGCACTGGATAAGAATTGATCCAAGAATAGTGGATCAGAAGAGGCCATTTTTCTTAAAATGGAGAGCAAGGTTCTATTTGCTCTCTCCACCGTCCCATTGGTAGATGGATTGTACAGAGCTGGAAAGTTGTTGGGCTCCCATGGAGGTAGCCATGATTTTGTCTACTCTGGAGGTGAAGTTCTTACCAATGGCGCAGAGTAGTACTTGAGGATAGCCTTGTTGAGAGAAATGTTCTGATGTAAAACGTGGCGGTGGCCTTAGTTGCCTGGGGAAGAGAGAGCCACGGCTTCAACCCATTTAGTGAAGTGGTCAATGGCTACTAGAATAAATCTGTTTCCAATAGTAGTCCGAGGAAGGGGGCCTGCTACATATAGACTGACGGGTGGTGTGGAACGGGTGTTGAGGGGTAGTTGGTTGATAATGGTATCTAGTCTCAGAAACTGATTGAGCACTACATGTGGCGGCAGGCTTCCAAGATAACCTTGATCTGTAAAATTTCATTCTACAGAAACTAATCCTTAATCCACTCATAAGTTTTCTTCGGCCTCCTCATACAGAAGTAGGAAGTTTTAAGATAGTGGCAGGTACGCGTCTAAGGGCTGAAGGTAATGTAACTATTTTGCTCAACAATTGCTTGAACGCAACTTCCACTTTAAACTTTAGCGTTTTATGCTGAGTCAACATCTTCCAGACAGCTCATCCTCCAATTCATTTAGCTCATTTGGCGTCATGTAACCTCCTCCGCCTCACGACATCCGGCGCAGTGCTACGACTTATACAAGTCAACTCATCATCTGCTGTGATATCCCAGCACCGTGTTCAATCTTCATGTCAACGTTGAGCTTAGAGTCCAGTGAGCTAACCAGTCAGTAGGATCCTTCATATTCTGTAAACACTTCAGCGAAGCATGGTCTGTAACTACAGTGAAGGTGGTCCCATATAGAAAAGAGCAGTAGTGCTTTTTTACAGCTAGCAAGACGGTTGGCACTTCTTTTTTGTAACGCTGTAGTTGTGTTCCTCTTTTGAAAGCATTTTACTGAATTTTTGATACCAGATGATCAACACCATTTTCATCCAATTGAGCTAAGTATGGCTCCAACGGCGTAGCGTCCAAGGCGTCCATAAACAATATAAATAGTTTATTATAATCAGGATGCTCAGGATAGGGCGTTGTTGAAATAGTGCTGCTTCATAGTTGTCAGATTCTGTGGTTGACTCAAAAATAAACCCTTGACAACCATCAGATTGGGATGATTATCCTCCCAATGCTCGAGCTAATACCCCCAATTCTCAACTCAAAGTCTATTGCACCTACACAGCTCAGGACGAATATCTCAACTCTTAATTCAATCAATTACTGTATTAAAAAGCTTGGGCCAACACGCTCACATATTATGGCCAATTATCGCTGCATCAAATCTCAGCAATTGGTCTTATTATTGGGAACAATATTAAACATTTAGTGTACAAAATTATTTGGGACTGACTCCAAGTTAACGTTCAAAAGTCCCATGGACAATCAGACAGATATTAAAGTAATTAATTCCCACCCTAGGCGAAATTCATATGTTGTTCCGCGTAATCAGCCGATAGCACTTGCACATGGACCACCTGAAAGGGAGTATTTGAAGTGCCATCAAGAGACCTGCCAACCATCTAGTACTAAAAAAAAGAGAGACCTGCCAATGTCCCAACTAGGGGTATGTCATATAATTCAATTGATGCAAGAATTTCACAGAAAATCTTATTTGTCAGCAGCATGACAAAACTCAAATTAAGAAGATCCTAGGACAATTTTGCATGCTTTTATTGTACTTTTGTTCTATGAAATCCTCCCAATTTTAAGAGTGTTTTGCCACCAATAAACCTAAGGATAGGTCTCAGTTGTTATTTAAGGGCCGAACTGAGGTGGTAAAATATCTGTTGAAATTTTGTGCTTAAATGTGGCCATGAGATGCCCTAGAGGTATAAATACTGGCGCTTGGCCTAATGACTTATTATCAAATAATTCTAAAAAAGGTGTTTTGATTCATCTCTTTCCTGGTTTTCTCATCTGAATCTTTTCTTTGGAGAAGTGTCAACAAACTGGAAGTACCGAATCCCCATCTTATATCTATCCCTGCCTGTAGTTGTTCCCAATTACAAAGGAAATGTTAAGCCTGAATTTGACCAGAAGAGTCGGGGCTATATCAATAAGCCTAGTGAGTTTCCGAATGGTCAGAGTACCATAAGCCACTGGCAAAATCAAGGATTTATTGGCCAAACATCTTCTCGATTTAGCATGCAGTATCTTAATTATCAAGCAAGCTATCATTGGAACTTTACAACTGGTGCTCACTCAAAAACTGGTGACACTCTCCAAAATGGATTCCCATAACCAATTCCTGGCAGATTTGGCCAGATGAGAAAGTGACAATAATATGGAAACTAGTGACAAGAAAATCTCAGATTATTTTAATATCAGCCGCCAAAGCTCTGAAGCGAATACCTCCTACGCCCTGGATCTTATCACAGTGGGGGAGCTCATGCAGATACAACCAGCCCGATTGATCTTACATCTGCAAGTGTAAAAGCTATGCTGGAAACCCTATATCGGGGTTTTAGGATTGGTAATTCACAAATCAATCCCTCCTTCAGCCTATTCTACTACCTTAAGGATCAGGCGCTCAAGATGGAGATATATATGAAGTACCACGACACAACCATGGCATCTCTTGCCAAACGTCTCACAGACAGTCAAGCAACTAAAAGAATTCCTGGTTAACTTTGTTCAACCCTCAATTAAGCATACCCAGCGAATCATTGCTAGGCAAAATATGGAAATCATGTAAATCACCATGTGTAAGGGGAGGAACGATCTTCCTGAAATGCTCTACTGGACAAACTATATTTCAATTTTGCTGAAGTCTTAAAGGCACTTGTGGATAATGTGGGACTTGCCAATGAAGCTCATGGGAGATTAAACACCCTCGAGGAGCTTCTAAATGAAGGAGTCCTGAAGATAGCTGCAGAAGTTCTTGCCCACCATGGGCTATCAAACAAATGGGTACAAAACATAAATAACCACTGTCAAAAACTGAAAATTCATTTTAATTGCCTATTGTCTCAAACAGAACGACTTACCATACATGTCACTTTTGCCAATTAAATCACCTGGAGTTGAATTTAAAAGTTGATGGCTTTGAGAATAATGTTCAGGCTGAGCTGGATACTGTAAACAATAACTTCAAAGATCTTACAGCAAAACCAGCCATCCCGCATAGGGATGAAAAGGATGCCCAGATCAAAGAGTAATTTTCTAAACTTTGTACTGTGGTGTCAAGATTGCAGGCCAGAAATACTGAAATTACTCAGGAGAATTGGGAACTCAGAATGCAATGATCAACTACCAATTCCTGAGGAGACAGTATGACCAAAGATATTAAAATCTTTACAACCAATCAAGCTTTATTCAAAGAGGAGTATGACAACCTTAAAAAAGAATCCAAATCCCTTAAAAAGCAAGGCTGCCAGTGCTCAATCAGCTTTGACAAAGAGAAATAGGAAAAAGCTCTACCCATTCGGCCAAAAAACAGTTTGGAAAACAACTAAGGGCTGAATTCAAGCATCAGAATCCAGTAGTCCGGAGCAATATCATGAAAATGAATCATAAGAAAAAGACACTGATGCAAAAACTGATATTTTAAACATCAATTCTATGCCTAGAGTCCTGACATCAATCCTGACTCCAGAAACATAAAACAGGAAAGAGGTTGATTATGAACAATATAACACAAAGACATTCAAGAAGGAGTACAACCCCTATGCCTTAAACAGGGCAAGATGACTTTAAACCATTGTTTTTATTAAAGTTTGATAAGGATGGGAACGTTCACTTTTTCCTCAAGCTATTTGAAAAGGCAATGAGGGGAGCATCAGACCATGAAAAAGGATCACACTTATTAACTCACTCGATTCCCATAGCTGTGACCTTGTTATGCCCTATTTAGGCAACAATTGGTCCTATATGGATGCCAAAATTGCTTTAACAAAACATTTTGGAGGGCCTGAGAAATTAGAAACCCAAAAATAGAGCTTCTCAATATTGAATATAAGCAGAATGAGAATATTAAGGACTTTGCAGACAGATTTTCCATGAGGCACAAGTTCTGCATGGGTGCAATGCAATAGATAAATTCGATGCTAAGATTGCAATGAAACACAAGTTATGCCCTTCCGTGAACTGCATAGTTTCATGATACCTGCATTTAATGGAAGCTTGGAAATCCAAGAGCTTACCAATTACTTTAGTAGCTGTTCCCGTAATTTAAATACCCCTAATCGGGCCAAAGATCAGCAAAATCCTGATTTTTGGGCCCAAAACCAACACTATGTCTGATCAGGGGAAAATTTACAAACTACAAACCAAAAATTCGAGAAAAGCAGCAAAAAGGGCTGCTTACATGCTACAATTGTGGTCAAATGGGGCATTTTGCTAGCCAATGCTACAGATGGTCCAACAAAAAGCCTGGAGTCAACTTTGCTATAGAAATTAACAGTGACAGTGAGGTGGGAAAAAGAGCAGGTGGAGTAGAGGTGGGATGCTCTAACTCCACCGATGTTAAACCATTCCACCTGACCCTGGTGAGCTCTTTAGGGCCAAAGATGTTGCCGAAGATAACCTTCACCATATTGTAGCTAATGATGTCATGATGGTCACTACTCAGGCCACAGCAAAAGCAACTAAACCCTTGAAAATTACCAAAGAAGCTTGAGCATAGATATCAAAACCTTACGCAAAACAGATTATTGATCAGGGTTTAGACCTCCAACCCAGATGTTTAACTGACCTACCTAAGCTTAACAACGTTCAAGTAGCTATTCCCATGAAGACTTAGCAGATAGCTTTCCATATATTTGCTCAAGCCTGAAATCACACCTGAAGTCGGGCAGCAATCACAGCATTTATATAATAAATACCTCTGAAAACTACTCTAAATCTACTTATGTGTACATAACAGTAAACAAGGTGTGAGTTTGGGCCATCGTCAATAGTGGTGCTCCTATTAATTTAGTCAGCATAAAGTTGGTTAAAAAGCTGAAAATTGCACCCGATGTTGCCCACTATCAGGAATATGGAACAGCTGGAGCACATACAACTAAATTTCTGGGCGCACCAAGTCCCCTACCTCTCATATTCAGATCCATTTTAGTAACAGCACCTGTCATAGTGTTTCCAAATACAAACTATCATATCCTAATCAGGACTGATTTCCTAAGGAGATATGGAGTTGTTACCAATAATAAGGACGATACTCTCATCATTCTTGGCCAGGCTATTCCACTTTACTATAGGTGGTATAGGGCAGCTGAGAAAAAGAAACCCAGCCTATTCATAAATCTGGCCTACAAAGATGGAGTCATCCCAATTGAGTATATCAAAGCGCAGTCAAAGATAAAAGCGCTACCCACACAGATTGATGAGTCAAATGGCAAACCACTTTGATCAATTCATAGCATCACAATACCATCCAAAGAACAAGTAATCACCCCAATGGGATTAACAATTAATATCCTGGAAAGATTTTATTATGAAGTACTCAATCATGGTCTAAATCTCAATTTGAACCAAACATTGCCCCTGTTATTATCATTCCTGGACACTTAGAAATACACATCTTATATGCAAACCTGCAAAATTAGCCCATCTCCATCAAGTGACATCAAACAATCGCATTTCTGCATCTGTTCCCTACCTCAGAAATTCACTCATTCCATGAGTTCAAAACTTTTATCAAATTAGGGCTTCCCAACAAGGACCTACTCAGCATAAATAATGTCGTCCCTATGGCCGATTTAAGCAACCTGACCAACTCCAAGAGAGGCCAAGCTCATAATTTATTCTTTAAATATCAGTAAATATGCGCACAAGATGATTTCAACTTGGTATGTGCTAAGGGTGTCACCCACAACATCGATACCAAAGATCATAAATCAATTTGATTATGCACAATTAGATGCTTGAAATCATCAGAAGAAGCTTTATCCAAGGAGATTAAAGAACTCCCTGATTTTGGCATGTTAGTACCTTCAAAAAGTACATGGGCAGCACCAATTCTAATAGTGAAGAAAAAGGATGGAAGCAACCTAGTAGTCATTGATTATCAGAAGTTAAACAACATCACAAAGAAGGACTCATACTTCTGCCATGAATTGATGATGCCTTGGATATGCTAGGGGACGCGAAGTTCTTCTTGACATGGACCTTATCGGCTGGTTTTGGCAAATAGATCTTCCAAAAGAGGAGCGCGAAAGATGTGCAATATAACCCAAGAGGGCCTATTCCAGCTAACAAGAATACATAAGGGCTCTGCAATGCCCGGCTACTTTCCAAAGGGCTATGGACACGATTCTGGTTGATTTGAAGTTTTCATGTGTACTAGTGTACCTTGATGATATCAACGTTTTCAGACGCACTTTTAAGGACCACTTGGAACGCTTAGAGGAGTTTTTTAGAAGGCTAAAAGCTGCAAACTTAAAAATCAAGCCCAGAAAATGCCAGTTCTTCAATGACCAACTGAAATACCTCGGATTTGTAATTGACAAAGTGGGTCTTTGGCCCCAACCCTCTAAGCTGGATGCCATCTCCAAAATGAAATGGCCTGATTACAAGCGCAATATTCAAGTATTCCTAGGCATGATTGGGTATTATCACCAATTAATTGCCAATTTCACACAGCTTGGGGAGCCGCTTTTCTGTCTACTTAAAGATAAGGACCCATTTGACTGGACTCCAGCTTTCCAGGATGCATTTGACCAACTCCAATCACCCCTGTTGGGCGCGCGCCTGTCTTCAATACCTGGACTTTGATTGCAAAGTTATCATCCAAACTTATGCATCCTGAACAGCAGTGGGGGCTGTGTTATCCCAAGTTGGAAAATTTGGCGAAGAACATCCAGTTGCCTTCGCTAGTTGGACCTTAAATGTTCATGAAAGGAACTACATGATGATGGAATAAGAATGTTTAGTCGTCATATATTCTTGCAAGAAATTTTAAGTCTACCTTCATGGTAATCATTTCAAAGTCGTTACTGATCATGCTTCCCTAAAATAGTTAAACAACTTAAGAAAACTTGAGAGCCGATTAGCCCGCTGGGCATTAAAACTTCAAGCTTATGACTACACCATTTATCATTGAGCTGGGGCGAAACATCAAAACGCCAATTTCCTATCCTGACTACCCACTATTGCAACAATTAGTTGGGCCGCCAATGTGTTGTTTGTGAAAATGATCAGCGGAGAGTATCAAGATGAGCCCAAATCCATCCAAAAAATATTATTGAATCTATGAAAAAACACAGCCATCGAAAATGGGATGCTTTACAAGATCGTGGAGGGCAAAAAGTATAATTAGCCAAGATCCTCAGCCTGAACAGATTTAATAATGGCGGTGCATAAGGCCATATGGCATGGAGGATTCAAGAAAACAAAAGAGCATCTGAAGCAATTCTACTATTGGGAGTCAATACATTCCAACCTCCAAGAAATGCTAGAATGCTGTGCAGAGTGTCAAGGCGAAAAAAGTTCCAAAAAAGCACACCTTACCAGCTTATTTGTCCCAAGTTTTCCTGGCGCACTGTATCTATCGACATTGTCAGCCCACTTCCAACAAGAAATATGAAGGCCAAGTACATAATCGTAGCCATCAACCACTTGACCAAATGGGTCGAGGCCAAGGCCATTTGGGAAGCTGGAGTGGCAACTACCACCAAGTTTGTCCTTGAAAACATCATCCACAAACATGGATGTCCCCAGGTTATTCTGACCAATAATGGAACCAACTTTACCGCCAATGTCCTTGCCAAGCTCAACCAATTAATGGGACTATGAGGTGTACTCTCTGCTCCCTACCATCCAGAGACAAACGGAATGGTTGAACACATAAACGGGACGTTGGTGAGCATTATCTAGAAATTAACATCAGCCAAACCATCCAAATGGAGTACTTGTCTAAGTTCAGCAGTATTCACCTACAATATCTCCTACCATTCATCAACCAGGATGTCTCCATTTCAAGTATTATATGAAAGACATCCAGCCCTACCAATGCTACTATATTTGACCCTAGATGAACCCGGCGAAAACACTTACACTCAGTATATTGAGAAGCTTGCAGATGCTTTAATCAAACTAAAAGCTCAAGCCTTTTACAACAGTTTTGCCGATAAAAAGTCCTAACATCAAAAGTATTTAGAAAATCACTACACAATGGTCAAATTTGAAGTTAACGACTAAGTTCTATTTTGCAACACTCATAAATTGGGCTGACTGCAAAATTTAGATCACATCTGGATTGGGTCATTTGAAGTGATTGAGAAGAAAGCTTGGTTTATATATACTATCAAGGATATTAGGACCAGCCATATATCCAACCAAGTCCATGAAAGTTATTAAGAAGGTTCAATAAGTGGGCCAATTAAGAAAATAAAGAAATGAAAAAGATAAAAGTATTATATATATAATATTGTTATTCTAATTAATACTTTAGCTCACATTTGAGGTATAGGGAGAGGATCCAACTTCATACTCAATGGGCATTTAGGCTGAAATCAACAATAAGAAGATCTAACTTTAGACTTTTTGGGCATTCAGGCTGAAGATAGCAGATGCCAATGATCAACGAAAGCTAATCAGGAATCTTAGGGCTTATGTTCAAGTCAAGTTGGGGGAAATGTCAGATTCTGGTGGTTGATTTTGAAAATAAACCCTTTTACAACCATCAGATCGGGCTGATTATCCTCCCAATGCTTGAGCTAATACCCTAATTCTCACCTTAAAGTCTATTGCACCTACACAGCTCAGGCTGAATATCTCAGCTCCAATTCAATCAAGTACTTTATCTTAAAGCTTGGGTTGAATACTCTCACACATTATGGCCAATTATCAATGCATCAAATCTCAGAAATTGGTCCCAATCATTGGGAACAATATCAAACATCTACTATACAAAATTGTTTGGGACTGACCCAAAGTTAACATTTAAAAGTCACATGGACAATCAGATGAATGAACCATAATCAAATTTCTGCCCTAGGGCGAAATTTGTATGTTGATCTGCATAATCAGCTCAATAGCACTTGCACATGGACCACCTGAAAGGGATTACCTAGTGCTATTGAGAGAGAGACCTGCCGACATCCCAACTAGGGGTATGTCATATACTTCAATTGATGCAAGAATTTCACAGAAGGTGTATTTTGTCAGCAGTATGACAAAACTCAAATGTAAGAAGATCCTAGGATAATTTTGCATGTTTTTATTGTACTTTTGTCTCTGAAATCCTCCCAATTTTAAGAGTGTTTTGCCACCAATAAACCTAAGGATAGGTCTCAGTTGTTAGTTCAAGGGCCAAACTGAGGTGGTAAAGTATCTGTTGAAATTTTGTGCTCAAATGTGGCCATGAGATGCCCTAGAGGTATAAATACTGGCGCTTGGCCTAATGACTTATTATCAAATAAATACCTTCTAAAAAAGGTATTTTAATTCATCTCTTTCCTGGTTTTCTCATCTGAATCTTTTCTTTGAAGAAGTGTCAACAAACTGGAAGTACCGAATCCCCATCTTATATCTATCCCTGCCTCAGAAGTTGTTCCCAATTACAAAGGAAATGTTAATCCTGAAATTGACCAGAAGAGCCGAGGCTATTTCTATAAGGCTAGTGAGTTTCTAAAAGGTCAGAGTACTATAAGCCACTGGCAAAATTGAGGATTTATTGGCCAAACATCTTCCCAATTTAACGTGCAGGATTTTAATTTATCAAGTGAGCTATCCTCAGAGCTTCACAATTGTCTAAAAAGCGGCCTTCTGTTCAGCACCCCACTGAAAATAAGTATCTTTGTTTAATAGGCGAAATGAGTGGTTCGCTGAGCTGAGCAAATTTGGGAATAAACTGATGGTAACACCCCATCATCCCTATAAATACCTGAGTATCCCATAGATTTTTAAAAGTAGGCATTTTTCCAGATTGCTTCGACCTTGTCCTGTATGGGTTGAATTCCTTCTTGGGAAATGGAGTGGCCAAGGAAATCCAATTTCCTTTGAAAGAAGGTACACTTCGAGGGTTTCAACTTAATATTTAACCTACATAACCGTTAAAACACCTCCTTCAGATGATCAAGATGTTCGTTGAAGATTTTGAGGACACCATAATGCCATCAAGATAATGATGACACAAGTTAACTTCAGGTCCTGCCAAATATGATCCATTTCACGCTGGAAAGAGGCAGGTGCGTTGCACAACCCTTGAGGTAATCGTGTGGGTTGGAAAGGACCCTCACTAAAGATTAATGCGCATTTCTCCTGATCCTGAGTAGAAAGGTCCATTTGCCATTAGCCGCTGGCCAAGTTCATGGCGGAGAAGTTAGAGCCAGAGAGTTGGGCCAGGGCGTCATCAATGTGGGGATAGTATAGCTATCCTTTTTCATGAGATTATTTAAACTGCGGTAGTCCATGACTATCCAATGACCTCCATTTTTTGATTAACAGAAGGGGAGAAGACCAAGGGCTTTGTGAAGGAACTAGTAACCCCCGTATAGTAACTGCTGGAGCTCCTTCCTCATCTGCTGTTCTTCCACCTTTGATTTGTGGTAAGTTTTTGGCCAAATGGGATGTGCATCACCCACATCAATGGAGTGGCACCAGCCCTTCATGTGGCCATAGTCATTATCTGATTTGGAGAATATTTCTCTAAATTCTTCCAAAAGAGTGTAAACTTTGTCAAGTTTATCTGGGGTCAGCTCATCCGAGATATAGACATTGGGTAAGGTACATACCTGGTTATCCGTTGGCAGGCCCATATCCAACGTAGAGCCAATGGAGTGAATTTGTTCAATGTCCTCCACAGGGACTAACAAGCCTCTTCCAATCTCCTGGTGTTTTCTTACAACTATGTCCTTTGCGGTGAGATTCCCTAATATCAGAGTAATAGGCCTCTGTTAAGCTGGGTTGAGAACGCCAGGCAATACCCAAGGCTACAAGTGACTAACGCCCTCAATACTTATGAGGTGCAACAAGCAGTGTTGTGGGATTTGGAGCGTGATCATGTGTCAACCACTAGTTGTTCACCAGATTTAATTAAGACCTCATTGGCAGCATAGAAAGGGATTCAATCCTTAGAATCCACTGAGTTAGGAAATTTCTTTTTGTTGCGCCCAGAGGTGGTTTAGTGTAAAGTCATAGCTGAAAAGGGATATTTAACCAGGCAAGAGTATTCGTTTTTGCCAAGCTCTTTATTGGATAAGACTAAAGGGACTTCATAGTTGAGTAATTAAAGGAAACCTTACTTCATGTTAATAATTTCCTCATGCTCGAGCATAAATTGGGTACCTATGAGCATATCATAGGTGTTGTTGTCCAACGCCACTGCTGGGGCTGATAGGATGAGCTTCCCAATTCGAATGTGAAGGGTAATGTATGCCCCAATGGCACGAGTGTTATTAGGGCCAGCAGTTCCAGACTCTTGATTATAGTCCAAGTCAGGCGCCAGCTTTAACTTTTTTATGAGCTTAGTAGAGATCACATTAACTGGGGAGTCAGTATCCAGGATGTTCATTCCTAGACTCTTTGAATGACTACTTCAACTTTGATGAGTGTTCCTCCAAAGTTAGTAGATAAGGCCAAGACCTCCTTGAGCTGGAAGGTGGAGGTTAATTTACTAGCAGTCTCAGGGTAATTATCCAAGATGGAGTTCATGGTATTGACCCGCTGAAGAGGTTGATCAAGCCAGCTAAGAACTCATCATCGTCGCTGGCAGTTTCAATAACTTTTGGGCACCCTAAAATTTGGCTGAGGTACGTTTCCTCAGGTATGGTGGTTTCGTCTACCCCTTCAGTGTTCAATCAATCAGTGACCTCCACTTCCGTGAGAGCTCCCAATAAATAGTAGCCCACATTTTTGTCACCCCTCAGATTCATCCCAAGGGCATTCTCCACAACTGGTAAGGCTGCGATTGAGGTAGGAGAGACAGCCACAGGAGATTAAATAGCCTTAGGGCGCGCATTTACCAGCTTGGCTGGAGGGGAAGGCACAGCGGCTTTGGTGAGCTTGTGTGAGAGTATGATATTAACTACCTTACAGGTCTCTGAATTATAGGAAGGAGTAATATCTTTATTCTCACATTAAGGAGGCAGGTTTCACTGAGGGGTAGGTACAGATGTGCTCACCCCCAACTGTTCTACAGGCGAAAGCTCCTTAATGGTTATGACCGAAGATTCCACCTCAGCATCATTTATTTTTGCACAGGAATGAAAATCAGCAAAGTCTAACAGAGCCTCCTTTATGTCGTGGATGTTTTTGAAATAATGTTTCGCTAAAATGATATGCTTGGGTAGAGAGGGCTGATAAGCTAACCTAGTTAACAAAGCAACGATAGCATCATCAAGGGTGAGCATGTTAGACGTTGCCAACCTTTGAGCAGCGAGGTAAAATCTCTCAGCAAAAGCAGCAGTTGGTTCACCCTCATACATGCTTAGGCGCATAAAAGCCTGTTTATCTCTGTTAAGAATCTTCTTTGAACCAAATTCATCTAAGAGAGCCTCTTTCACCTCTGCCCAGGTATGAAGATTGTCCATGTATGAAACTATAATCTCTTGTGCTAGACGACTTAAGCAAGGGAGGATGTGTTTAATCTTTTGCTTGTCCAATGCGTCTTGCATTACAGATTCATAGACATACAAAAACGAAGCAATGCTCCCCTCACTGGGGATGAACTCTTCCTTAAGAGAGAGTTTGCAAGGGCGCTTCTCAAGCTCTTTAAGACGGGATAAAGCGCTTTCTAGTTTCTTTCATAAGCAACTATTCTTGTTTTGGTAGGAAAAGGAAGAGTTTGGGGTTATTCACGTTTAAAGCCTCCATTTTAGACGATTTTAGTGGTGTACAGGTGTCCCCTGTAGTGAGCACCATTTTGTAAGAATCCAATTGTTTTTTGCTTGCTGGTGCTTTACGCTGCTGGATTCCACAAAGATTTATTTAAAATAAAAATAAAGCACTAATAAAAACTTGGGTTTTTATGAATTTATTAGAAGCGTAGAAATGTGGGAATCCAGCTGTGTTTGGCTCGCTAGTGCTTTTATGCCACTGGATTCCTCAAAAATTCTAATAAAATTAAAACTTGAACACTACTAAAAATTGGGTTTTTTAAGGTCTATTAGTGCAATCAAAGTGAAAACACAACACCCCTTGACATCTGACCATTTATTATGTAAAGTATTTCGAGGGTCAAGGGGAATTCAAGGTTATGTTTGGAATAGCTTAGCCTAGTCCAAATTAGGAAATATGGGTAATAGCGTATCAAAACTTGGGTACTCACCTCATGGTAGCGGAACAATGGAAGGGGAATTCTTTAAATTTATTGCGGGGAAGGCGACCATGGGATGGACACTTCCAAATATGACTCAGATGAGACAAAACTTAGTACCAGGGGAGGCACCGCAGAGAAGCGATGCTATCTCTTGTTGCCAGCGGGAACGCCACTTATGGGGAGGGGAGGGAACGTGTGAAGGGGCCGTAGCCACTATTGAGCACGTGTGGAGGAAGGGGTCTGATTTGATGAACCAGACTGGGAACCAGGAGGAGACCAGCTGTCAGCGACGCGGTGAGAGGTATCCAAACATCCACGCTTGAAAGTGGTCCACCAAATGAGACCGGAATCTGTGGACTGCTTCTGGGAGGGTGGGGATGGAGCCAGCGATGGCATCCAAGACAATCGTGTGGATAGTCCACATGGCGATTGCGACCACCAGAGCACAGAGGGAGGGTGGAAGGGGGAGGCCATTGATGAAGCAAACATATCTCTTGACAGACTGAAGGGATGCGTTTGATCCTGGCCCAGCAGACGTTGAACTTCGCGCCATATCACTTTAGAGGTGGGGCACTTTTCCAGGCGGTGGAACAGCGTTCCATACTGGCCACACACGACACAGGATGAGTGTAAAGCGTTAGAGCGCTCAGCTGTACAATACACCCGCCTCAGGCAGCGCCACACATGGGAGCGGACTTGAGGCTGCAACAGAGGATGGTGTGCATATTTCCAGATAGTCTTTTGGGTCTCAGTGGAATAAGGGATGTCCATCATGTCCAGGTAGTCCACCCTGGATAGGACATGGGGTCGAATGGGGATCATGCCATCATGGATGGGTAGCCCCTGTACCTCTTGTGTGAACTGAGGAGAGGGACGGCCTCTTTGGGTTGTATGTCCGCTAATACAAATTCTCCACTCTGCGCTCTGCATGGAGAGTAGGATTCGTTTGTAGTGGGTTTTAGTCCCGTGAGGACCTGTGGCCGAAGTGTGTAATGCGAGGTATTTCATCAGGGAGTGGGGGTTTGATGGATTGTTGAGGCCCAAGGCTCGGGAGAAGTTAGAGCGGGCTGCGCGGGACCAGTGTTGGGATGGGAGTGTAGGAGCAGTGACGGCCGCGATCCAGGTGCCCAAGATCTTGGCAGCATGGGCTTTGAAGTCCAGCAGGCCCATGCCACCTTGATGATGAGGGCCAAACATGACCTCTAGCCGTACTGGTGGAGGGCGGCCTGACCAAAGCCATCCTTGCAGCAAAGCATACAGGGATTTGAAGAAGCTTGAGGAGAAGGGGATGGCGTGGGCTCCGAACCAGACTTTGGATTGGAGCATAGAGTTGGCAAGAACAACCCTGCCAGTGAGGGTAGTAGGGTGGGCTCTGAGAGAGGCGATTCGCTTCGTCACGTTGTCCAGTATATGGCACTCCATTACTGTTGACGCATATCCGCTGCCTCCATCCACACGCCCAGATGGCGCACCAGTCCTATGGTAGGACGTGGCACGAAGGGGAGCACCAGTGGAGTGGTGTGTGTTGAGTTAGTAAGGCGTGGACGTTGGCGAGCAGATGGGCCGGGTTGGGAACTAATTGCTGGGGCCCAGCAGTTCTGAAACTGACCGAGGAGGATGATTTCGGTTTTGGAGGCGTTCAGTGCCGCGTTGCTTACCTGGGAATATTCCTGGATGAGGGCTTCAAGCGCGCGTGCATCTTTGTTATTAGACACCCCCACCACGCAGTCATCTGCAAATGCCATCATCTTAACTGGAGTTTGGCCTGGCACATGGACCCCAGTGAGTTGGGCATTTACATTTTGCAGTAGTGGGTCAAGGCTGAAGTTGTATAAGAGTGGGCTGAGGGGGTCCCCTTGTCACAAGCCCCTTTGAGGGTGGACTACTTCCGTTAGGAAGCCTGGGCCACGCACTGCCATTGTTGCCGATTCTATGAGCAGCATCACCCAGTTGATGAAGCGGGGGGTAGGCGGAATTGATGGAGGCAGGCCCTTAGGTATTCCCAGTTTACTCTATCATAGGCCTTTCGTTGGTCCAAGAATACCAGTGCCCCAGAGGCTGTGGATTAACATGCATTAGCACGGAGTGCATGTTATCCCAAATTGACCTTCTGGGGATGAAACCAAATTGTTCTGGGGAGATGGTGGCAGATGCTACAGTCCCTAAACAGTTAGCCATGATTTTTGTTAAAATTTTGGTGTCTGTGTTTGTTAGAGAAATGGGGCGCCAGTTGCTAGGTCAAGCTTATCCCCTTTCTTGAAGAGTGTGACTGTAAAGGCCTCATGTCCTCCTGATAGAAGGCGCGTTTCCAACAGGCTTTGGTTAAGTGAGGCTAGCAGCAATGGGGATATATATTTGAAATATATTTTGTAGAACTCATATGGAATGCCATCTGGGCCTGGGCATTTTTGGTTAGGCGCACCGCGAATGGCTGTCCATAATTCATTTGGAGTAATTAAATTCATTATTTCAGGATATCAGAAAATGGTGCAGATATGAGCTCTGTTGAGAAATTCCGCCATTTCAGCTGGCTGAATTGGTTCAGCTTGGTATAGCTCAGAGTAATATTTTTGCATTTTGATTGCCACTTCAGCCAGTGTGTCCGCAATGGAATTATCCGATCTTTGCACCTGTGTGCAGGCCACGCTCTGGCATGGTGCAAAATTTTTTTAAAGAAGTATGCGGTGCACTTGTCACCTTTAGTGATGCATGTGGCCCTGTATTGGACATAAACCCGATGTTTGTGTTGCCTTTCAAGTGCGTTGAGGTGGGCGGCTGCCTCCGCCCACTTCCGGCCCCATGCAGGGTTGTATCCTGTGGCTGGAATGTTGGACTCCAAATGGGCCAATTCTGCTAGAGTGCACGAGATAACTGCCAATGTGGCTCATGAGCATCTGGAGGAGAAATAGCGATAGTGGCGGATGGTATCCTCTTTGAAAGTTGCCCATGTGGAAATGGGGTCCGCGCAAAATGGTGCAACAAACAATTTTGCCAAAGTTGCCTCTTCCACCCATGTGGAAAATCCTGGCGACGCGAGCTCGGGGGGCGGATTTTGCACCAATGTGGGGCCTTTGCAACTGTGACAGGTAAGTGGTAGGTTATCGAGACCAGTTGGTGGTTGGAGAATTCCATTTTTGTTGTTTTGAAGTGGGAGATGTGGGGTTGGAATTTCGCCAGCGTTAAAATAAGGTTGATGCGGATCATGGACCTTAATTGGCCGTTGTAGATGTGGGGACGCGTCATGTTTTTGAGCAGTGGGGCATGTCATGGCAGCGCATCCATTAACCCAAGGGTGGCTTTTAGAATGCATATTTCTACATGACCCTGTGGGGCGTGGGGTGAGGGAGGCCATCGGTCTGTTGGCGAGGTCAGCCAACAGTTCATGTCGCCAACTAGGAAAGAATCAGGGGGTAGCGGGAGGGATTTGACTGACAAAAAAATTCCCAATGCTCATGTGCACTGTTTGGGGCATAGATGTTGACGATTGCGTGCACAATGTCAGCCCATGAGAAGGTGATGATAAGCACTCAGCCATTTAGGAATTTTTCTGAGGATGTGAATTTGAAAAAATTATTCTTCCAAATTAGCACCCCACAGCGCTTCGACCAAAAGGATAGGGATGGGAGGAGCATTGTTTTCCAAGCTTCCTCGGAACCTCATGGACAGTGGGACTCCTGGATGGCCAGGATATCCATGGGTAAATTGTGTTGTAAAAAACTCAGTTTCCTAGCCCAAGATGGGGAGGCCTTGAGTCCAGCGATATTCAACGTCCCTATAGTAAAGGTTTCCCCCATCGCACCTTAGGTGCAAGGGGGTGGGCCCCTGGGCCCACCAGCCTCTTCAAGGTCCCCACAGGCTTTCACAGCAGCGTGGGTGTTAGCAGCAATGCTATCAAGGTTTTTGTTAATTTTTGCATAAAGAGTCGCGTTGGCTTTGGTCTTTGCTTTTTGTTTTCCCGACGTCAGATGAATTTTTGTGGTGCGGATGAGTTCAGTGCACCGTCGAGCAGGTCAAAAACAAATTTTCAGTTGGGATAGGTCTCAAGTTGGTTTTGACCAGAGCTTGGGTGCAGCGATTGGGTGAGATCGAATCTCCCATCGGATCCTCAGATTGAGTGGCCCTCTCAGCATGGGCTTCCCAATCTGATTGGTTGATGGATTCCTGAGTTGCTTCCACCGCAAAGGTCTCCATGTCCTCCTGGCGTTGTGAGTGTGGGATGGCGGTGGTGGCCTTGGCTGCTTCCTTGGCTGCAGCCCTATGGGCCTGCTTGGCCTTCTTCTGCTCCTGAAGGGAGATGGGCTTTACCAATAGGTAGCAGCCTTGTGCTCCCCACGGGAAAGCCTCCTTGGTGCTTGCGGTTGGTTTGTAGTGCGCCTCTCCGCTGGGCATGGCCGCTGAGGGGTGCTCTTGGAATGTGACGCCCTCCTTGATGGGGCATGCATGCGCCTTATGGCCAAACGCGTCACAGTGGGTGCAAATGGGGGGCGCGCTGTCCACAGTTACCTGGAATGGGTGGGTGGTATGCCCTGCGATATCAATAAAAGTGGAGTGCAGGATCTGGGTTAGGTCCTTCGTGATCTCCTCAGTTGGGGTCAGAACTGCGATGGCTTTGCCGGTGCACAGGTGTAGCATCAGCATGAAGCGTTGCATTTCAAAGTTGTATTTCGCCATATACGGTGAGACCATCTTTCAGGTATTGCTCCAAAATATCACGTTTTACCGTTTAGGCAAGAAGTCACATGTGAGAAAAATTTGGTTTGATTTTGTCCATCTGGTGCATTTAGTTTTGATGACCCGTTGCCCTTCAGGGAGGTCGACCACTATGCACACTGCTGCAGCCTCGTCTGCTGCTATTTTGCTTTTAAAAACTAGGTCCAGCCAACTGTGCAACATGTAGTGAGGTGCAACGTACACTGCGGTCAGGAAAATTTTGTGTACATCTTCACAAAATTTTTCCCACAAGGCCATTTTTTGGATGTCCAGATACACCCGGACTCCAAATTCCACCGACAAAAGTGGCTAGGAGTGTGGCGTGTTGATGTACTGGTTGCATCGTGCTTGCCACATGAGTATCTCTGGGGAAATTGTGACCGCCAGTTTTTTGAGATTTTTGTTAATTCCGCCAGATTCTCTGGGGTGTTTTTGAACGTTGGAGGCCGCGGGCCTTCCGCCTGCTCCTCTTACCCTGCTTGCCCAACTGCTCCCTGACATGGGCGCAGACTAATCTCCTCTGTGAGTTTATCAATCTAGATTTAGTCTTGAATTGAATAGGTTGCAAAAGTGTTTGCAACGAGAAAGAAAAGTTTGGAAGGGGAATTCTGATTGCCCAAAACATACCCATGAGGTAACAATTTTATGAACTTTAGCCAATCCCCAATTGAGAAAATTATTTCACCTTGGGGGACCCCCTGCCAAGCCTATAAAAGGGGGTCCCCACGTAGGTGCTTTGATGACCTGGTTGTGGTGGGAGAAGTTCCTTCCAATGGTCGCCCCATGGTCCGTTGGGTATTCAGAGTAATCTGACTGCTCAATTTTAGGAGATTTTCCCCATTCATTATTCAAAATGGTGTTACCCCGATTAATGGGGTTCCACTGAGAATTGACCAGAGTCTTTTGGCTGATATCAACGTTATCATTATTTAACATAATCAAAACATCATTGCAAACTTGCAAAATGGCCAACATTTCCCCATTTCAGCAGATTTTGACTCAAACCATTCCTATTTTGCAACTGGGAGGGCAAATGTCCAACTGGAAAAGAAAGAAAATGACCCCTCTCAAAATCTGACTGATCAGTATTTAAACTGTATCAAGGGTTGAAGGGATTCAATAATAAGTTTAGAATGGCTTGTTAAAGTCCAAATAAGGAAAAATGCACATTCAGCCTATCGATGCTCAGAATACCTGCCATACTTTGTCCAAATGATAGATGGGGAGTTAACTTTTGGTAATACATACTCATGAGGTAACGCTTTAATGAACTTCAGTCAATCCACATCAGACTTATTTTACCTTGGGTACCACCGCCACACCTATAAAATGGGGTGGTGCCCACATCAGTGCCTTAATAGACCTGGCTTTGGCTGGGGAGTACCATCCAATGGACACCCCAGGGTCCAACATGTGTCAGAGTAATCGACTGCTTAGTCTTGTTTTTATTTCCCATGGAATATTCAAAATTGTATTACCCCAATTTGTGGGGTTCCACTGAGAAGCAGCCAGGGTCTTTTGGCTGATATAATCGTTAGCTTCATTTAAATCCTTCATATTAATATTGCAAACTTGTAAAGGCCTACTTTTCCCCTTTTTGGCTGATTTTGACCCAAAACATTCTTATTTTGCAGCTGGGAGGGCAAATGTTTGACAGTAGCCTCACTCCAAGTAAGAAGAAGGCTTGAGTACCTTGTATCCTGGAAGGGATTTGATGCAGCTGAGAACAGTTGAGTACCAGCGTGTGACTGTGCCCATGCCCATGGTCTGACCAAAGTTTTCCACAAGCATTACTTGAGGCTCAAGGACCCAAGTCTCAGCAAACCATCACTGCTATGTAGCTAACCCTAGACCACAAGAAATTTTCCCTGAAGAATGCCCCTGGAGGTGGGGGTGGAGCCTAAAAGAACAAGAGGGTAATGTCATGGCCTGATGACATGATTAAATGTATCAACTGTAAGGATAAAGCTGGTCGTCAGGAGGCCAAAAAGGTTAAGTTAGTAGGCCTTCCTGACCTCAAACATACCCTAGACCAACGCTGGAGTCAGGCGAGATATGCCCAGGTTGGTCCTGGGATGTGCGTGATGCTCTGCCCTGCATTACAAAAAGGGCGTTAAAATGCCCCAGCTATATCACAAATAATAACGGTTCAATTTAGTTTCTCAGTGAATGGGGTTTCAAAACTTTCTCAATTTTTAATATTGCAAGATTGGGTCATCTTTGCCTACAATCAATACTTTGTTTGGTTGATCTTAATCCACTGTACCCTGTCTAATGGTAGGGTGTGCCTATTGGTTGGCTTAGACTTAGCACCATTTCCCCAATTATAAATTCTCCCCCTATTATTTAAATATGTTACTATGAGACCAACTTTCCTTGTTGGTCATTAAATTAAATTTAAGGTAAGCTGACCAGGGGATGGACATTACCAAAACAGAAACACCAAACAGGCGAACTGAAATCATGAACCAAACGCCCTAAACATGTGGCGAGAAACATAGAAAATGATAAAACAACTGACCAGGTGGAAAAACGGCGAGGCGCTTATCCCACCATGGTGGAAGGGGAAGGGGGATTGGGGGGCTCATCCTCGGCATCAAAGTCCTCCTCATAGGAAAGAGTGCAGGTTAAGGCGGAGAGCAATGGTGTGTGTTGATCAGCGACATGTGGGTTGAGATAACTGATGATCAGATGGTTGGGTAAGTTACCTGCAGCAAAAAGTGCATCTAGGTACTGGGATAAGCATTGTTCCACATGAAGGCAGATGGAAGGAAGCTGAGATAACAAAGCGGTGGTGGTACAGGTGACTTTTGGGTTGTCCTGCAAAGTGACAGCCACTTTCTGGATGGCAGCAGTAGTTTCTTTGTAGAGGTTAAGGATGTCACGTTTGCCCTGTGAGGACAGGTTCAGGGAATTAATGTGAGGAGGGATACCCTTGGCTAGTATCACCACTGACATGGCAGCACACATATGGATGTGAGCAATATCTAGGTGCTCAACTGCTTCTTCGGCGAGCTGGTGGATAGACTGGAACACATGGGCGTCCAGCCAGGGGCGGTAAAAATGCTGAGCGAACTTAACGTGGTGCTGTACTTTGATAAATTCTTTAATGTGGACATCCGTTTCTTCAATAAAATTTCCCACCTCATTGGTTTCAACTAATGAGGACCATGGGTTCAAATCATATAGGAAATTGATGTGGGTGAATTGATGGTTTTTGTATGTCAATTGAAGAATAGAGTGGGACCAAACTGTTGTCCAAGATGTCTCCCGATTGGTCAAAGTGCAGGTGGCACTGGACTGAGAAGGAGGCTGATTGGCAGATGCAGGCACCACAGTGGCGTCAGGATTTGGGGGAGGGGGAAGTATTTTACCCCATACTGGAAAGGCAGTGGAGTGTGTGGCCAATTGGGGGCCAGATGGAGACAACGCCAGTCCAGCGGAAGCATCAATAGAGGGACATTTACACTTTGTGTGGTCCAACTCAAAGCAGGATGGGCAGATGGTCCACCTGCCCTCAACGAAGGCCTAGAATTTGTGGTTGGGGACAGAGGTAATGATGGCATGGGGGAATTGATAAAGCAATTTTTTTAATATTTGGGTTAATTGTGGCAAATGCCTGAGGCTAAGAGAGGCGAGTGGCTCTATTGAGGACTACAAACTGAAGGATGGGGTTATAGCCGCATGCAGCCAAACCTTCCATCAACTCCTGATGGAGTAACGTGGGGGAAGGCGCTTGGGCGACCCCACAAATTTGAACCATCATAGTGGTGTCCATGGGGAGCTGGGTGTGCGTTGTTGGCCTTGTTGGTCATCTTCTTTAATAAATCCCCATTATTTATATTTTTCTATATGGTTCCTTGGGTGAATCTGTGTTTGGAACTCCTTGGGGAGGTCTCTAACAACGTTAAAAGTTTATTTTTACTAAAATATCTACCAGATCTAGTGCACCGCTGGGCCACCTGGTCCCCTCCAGACGAGGCACCCAAACACTTCAGCACAGATTCCCGCTTGGTTATGGTCTCCCCTGTGGGGTCCACCCAAGTATTGTTGTTTATTTGTTACCAACTACTATATAGCGCGTTATACATCTTGCCCTGGGTTACTTTGGCTCCGACTCCCTACATGGTGCCCTGTTTACAATAATCCTAATGACTGGTTCCCTGGCAGTATGGTTGTGCATCTCTCACCACCTCTCTAGAGACGGGAGAGTTACAGACACTCTCCTGACAATCAATCCCCTGTACCCTTATACAGAGTAGGAAGGCAAGGCCTAAGAGTTTTTATTATTTCACATGATCATAAAGGGCTGGGTGTTTAAGGCCACCTCGTTGATTGCTTCTCCCAAAGTTTCAAATCAGAAGGCCCATGTCATTTTTTGCCCCTGCATATATTATGTGAATTTAATTAATATTATTGTTCACACTCCCTATCCCTTCCCTTTAGGCAGATGATCAGAAAGGTGATTTCAATATCTTGTGTATTATTGAAAATTGAGCTTGTAAATGCATTCAACTGGATTTGGGTGTCAGAAGGCCAGTAGTGGTTTATGGCAGTTTGTACCAGGAGAGGGATCTTTCAGTTCTTCGTGATGACTTTTGGCTTAAAAAAATGCCCCAGCCACGTTCTAGTGGATGATTGGTAATTTTCTTGTTGACCTTCAGTTCACCTGTGTGGTGGCATATATCAACGATATCTTAATGCATTCTCCCACTCCTGAGTAGCGTGAGAAGTATATGGAGGCAGTGTTGGCTGCGTTTCACAAGACTGACTTTTATGTAAAGTCCTCCAAATGAAAGTTCTTCAGGGAGGAGCTTACCTTTATAGGTAACTTAATTCTAAAGGATAGCTACTTGATTCCACTCAGAAAACTTGAGGCAATCCTAACGTGGCCCACCCCTACCATCCAGAATAAGTTGCAGAGTTTCTTGGGTACAATCATAATCTAAAAAATTCTTCCCTGCCCTTTCACAGTTGGCGGCCCCACTACATCCCTTGACGGGGAAGAATGTTCCATTCCAATGGATGTAGGAGTGCCAGCAGGCGTTTAATGCCATCAAGGAGGTGTTCTTGAAACCACCATTCTCTGATGTGTGGATCTCACTAATCCTTTTATTGTAGCGTTCAATGCTTCATTGGCCGTTGTGGAGGCAGTGCTGCTTCAAGCACAAGATGGGTATAACACTCAGTCACATATTGTTTTGCACAACTTTGCTTCATCTGAGCTGCTTTACCAAATATATGATAAGAAGTTGGTGGCCGTAGCATGGTCAATTACTATTGGCTATACCTTCATTAGGGGGCGCCACTTGAGTTGATCGTTTGGATAGATTATCAATCCCTGATATACTTTTGAAAACCACAGAAGTTGGCACACCAGAAGTCTAAGATGTTCCACAACTTGTGCAGCTTCAACTTTAAGTATTAGTTCATTAAAGAGACATTTTAATTTTTTCGTCGATTTGCTGAGCTGTAATCCTTCCCTGAGTCTGATAGAGGAGGAGATAAAGGGTATGACCCCGGTGAATCCTTCCACTCATATCTACCATTAATTTTCTTGCAGTTTCAAGGGCTGACTAGGAGCTGGATGTGCCATTGGTATCTTAAATGCTGGCGGGTCAGAACGCATGTATGGAGGGTTTTGAGCTGTTCACCAGTTGGGTGCGCCAAGCCACAAGCATACTTATTACTCAGTGACAGAGGTCTAGTTTATGTCCCAGGTCTGGATGTGGGTACCTCCCCAATTCCAAGAGGATGTAATATCTACTCACCATGATCCCCCGGCGGTGTGGCACCCAAACCACAAGAAATTCCTGGACCTAATCAAGCGACCATTCATTTGACTGGGCATTTTCATGGAGGTGCCAGCATGGATTACCAAATGCATGATGTGTGATCACGCTAAAATATATCAATCAGGACGGAATGTTCTTCTGCATCGTCTGCATTAGGCTTAGGTCTTGGACCTCAGTATTTAACGACTTATTGTTGAGCTTCCATATTTTGATAGGTTTGATGTGATTATGGCGGTCATAGACTGCTTTATAATATTCTCCCTTTTTAAACCTTGTATATCCACTAAATCTATTAATAGATGGCCCAATTATTTGTCTGCCATGTTTTCTCAACGTTCAGCATACCCAAGGAGGTATTAAGTGATTGAGGACCACAGTTTATGGCTTGGTTTTGGACCTCTATAGTAGCCACCTTGAAGGTCCAGCCCTGCCAGTCCATGGCGTACCATCCTCATTCAGATGGGCAGATGGAACGAGTCAACAAGATTATCAAACAGTACCTCTGCTGCTATTCCTCTGCTGAAAAGGGTACCTGGGCCACTGATCTTCCAATGGCACAGTTTTTATACAATAACGCCACTCATTTATCATTGGGTTCACTCACTATGAAGCTATTTGGGTATAAACCCTCATTCCTCTGTTGGTCCTTGTCCCCACCATGAAGTTCCTACCATAAATGAGTAGCTGCAGAATATATAGAGTACCCAAACCCTGGTTTGGAGCACCTGATGAAGGTGATAGGCAAATAAAAGTAGTTTGCATATCATAAATGCCTTCCCACCTAAGAAATTAAGGTCAGGGTCACATTTGATGTTTGATACATGACACCTGCTCTTAAAAAGTCCCTTGAAGAAGTTTTTAAGCAAGCGTTTTGGTCCCCATGTTATGAAGGAGGATTTAGGTAATAGGGCCTTCTGACTGGCTCTTCCCACATACTGGAAGCAGCATCCAGTCTTCCGTGCTTCCCAATTATCCCTACTTAAAAGGACAGCGCCTGCTGAACCAGAGCTGGTGGTGATTGAGGGCTCAGCAGAAGCAGAGGTGGATGTCATTCTGGCATCTTGGAACTTGCATCATACAGGGAAATACTTAGTGGCCTGGAAGGCTTTCCATTCCTATGTAAACAGCTGGGTGAGTGCCCACAATTGTGTTAATTGCCACGAGTTGGTGGAAGCCTTCCATATTACTCATTCAAATACTCCTGGGCCCCTTCATAAGGTTGCCACCATCTTGGAAATAAAGTTATTCAAAGTGCACAAGAATTTCATGATGGCCCAGGTACCCAGTGGGGGTGCTCACCCTAGTGCAACAAGTGAAGGATAATGTAAGCCTTGGTGGACTACCCATATGGCTTAATTATGAGAAAACCTCATTTGGAACTAAGAAGGGGCACAAGCCAATACCCGTTCTCTTGTCACCCTGGCCAATTTGGTGGATGAGAGATGGGTAATGGTGTAACCTCTCAAGATAATGACACCCCCTTCCCCATTTACCACCCAAAAGTTGGTGGGGAAAATCTGAAGGGTGTGTCAGAAGGTGGCAGTGGCCAGAAGCCATCACCAGGGGCAGGTTGGCGGCGATTGCCCCCAATAGGGTCCCACTGCTGTTTTAGTTCCACAAGGAAAGTCAAGTCAATTTATGGCGAATTTAAAGTAATCTAGGCAGCTTTGAGATCAAAGATTCCCATCTTTAAGTTTTTCCAGCAATTTTACAAGTGAGCTTATCCCCAACAGGTATGAGCGTGGTCAATCCTTTCCCTACCTAATGGAGCTGACCCTATGTGGCCTGGCTGAGGGCGCAACCTGCTGTTCACCAGAGACATTATTACTATCATGACAAGCACAATTGTGATGGAATAAATATTATTGCTAGCAAATTTGATATCAATATGACTGGGCAGGTCAGATCTGAGTCAGCATTAGAAATCATTTAGAAGGTTGATCCACCGGGGCTAAATTGCAAAGTGATCTTGATGGTAATTCACTTAGCTAAAAATTCTCCATTTAGTGAGCATATAGGGCAGCAGTTCCCAACAGGTATCGCTGTCACTCCATTTTTCTCCTTTTTGCCATTTTGGTTGAAATTAAAAAAAAGTAAAACAAAATCAAATATATTTGTGACTTTAGTAGCCCTATTATATCTAGATGCGATAATTTTCAGATTTGAGAATGCTTGGATAATCATTGCAGCTGTCTCCTGCCTTTTCCATCCGTCAATATAGATGGCTGTACTGAGTATTCTGGCTGGGGTTCCAGTTAATCTCTCATCCAGAGTTTTGGGACTGTTTTATTATATCAGCACGTTCCATGACAGCATCAGCCAATGAGAAAACTGATTTCACCACTTAAGGTTTTGATTGGTGAATCAATAATAGTCCTATGTAGTTTACCTCAGTCCTAGTTTTCAAAAGTGCAATATTATCAATATCCTACAAGCCTTCTATCTTATAGGGATTTATGTTATGTAGGATCTAGATAATTGCAAATAATGATGGTTGATTAGTTACCTATTATGTGCAAAAAAATATAGAGAGGCTGATATACTTCAAACCTAAAACTTTCCTGAATTTGACTCATAGTTTAACCTTTTTAAAGACAATTCAACTCATTCTCCCTCCATAGTATAGCCAATATGATGTATAGGTTGTGGTACAGTGGAAATTAATATTTGTCCTCCCAACTGTTGAGGTAAACTTGACCAGAATCTTGAATATTTTAGGAAGAGATGTTATGATTCTAACTAATCCTCTATCTGTTTAGTTGGCTCAACCTCTTCTTGAAAATTTTTTGAGATATTTATTGCTGCCATTGAGGAAGTAACATTGGTTGGAAAGTTTAGTCAGTGATGTGAGTGGGATTTGGTAGTTGATCGCCTTAGCTGCTTTCTAAGATGGAAAAGTTTATACATATACACTTATTGGCTTCTTATTATGATTTATAATCGGCCATTTGACCGAGCTATAGATTGAGATTTATCATGCAGCATGGTTGATCAGCTCTAAAGAATAATATAATAATTAAATTTAGTTATTATTATCAAAATCCTAGAACCAAGCTTTCTGATCTTCAGGAAGGGCATTAGCCAACCGTGCAGTTTAAGAAATTTTAGGGCTTCCCTCCTATAGCATGAGTTATAAACCTTGAAAGGTTAAAGCTATCTATTATGGATGATGTCTACTGCAGAAAGCTACAAAAGGTGCCATAATACCCTTTAAACCATAAGGACCTCTATCTTGGTCCCCTAGATAAAAATATTCCAATAGCCCAGACCATTTCACATAAAGCTTTACCTAAAGGATGACGATTAATCTATTTTTTAGTATGATAAACCATTCTAGTATTACAGGAAAAAGTGATCTTTAGGAGTTTCATAATTATTAATGTCAATATGTTAAATTTAATGTGAAATATGGGTTAGCGCCAATGGCTTACATATGAATCCATTAGCAGCCGCCATATAGACAAAAATACTACAAAAACAATATCATAGATAAAACCTGGCTTTAGATTACATCCTGGATTTATATATTTATGACAACTGTGGTGAAAAAATACTATTGCTTAAAATCAAACCTTGACTTGCTGTTGGATTTTCTAAATTTAGGCTAGTCTTTTTTTAGTACTAGATTGTCAATTTAGGCTAGTCTTAAATTGTTATATAATCATCATTTAATTAAATTTTATTTCTCTAAATCACATAGATAGAAAGATAATATGGATGCATTGTAAGTATTATCTAGTAAATGGATTAAAGAGGTATAGAATTTTTTCTCCTATAAGCTATTGATTCTTGATTTGTAAGTCTAACTTTGACTATGAGTTTTGAAACTGATAAAATAAATAAAATTGGAAACATTTCATAAATTTGTAATTTCATCATCTAATTAGCTTGAGTTTATGTTCATTTGATTTTGCTCTTGTATATGAGATTTTTTTTGATTCAGAAGTTTTGTAACTCAAAACCTCTTATATAAGCTTGTTGCATATGTTAAGAGATTTGTATTTCTGATAAACTAGTTGCTTTTATTTATCTTTGAGTCTGAGATTATAGCAGTAGGTTTAATTTAGATAGAAGGCGTTGTGTTAAGGTTGTCACCCAATTATTGGAGAAACAGACTTGATAAGCAGTGTGATGCTATAAAGCTAAGCCAGGGGTCCTAAAGTTACCTCTGGCCATGATACTAAGATTTATTGAGAATACAAAGGTGACCAAGCAACTGCATCCATAATGATCCCTAAGCCCTCTAAGCAACTAGGGTTAATCATCCTTGTGGGTTGTCAGACATTTGCCCTCTAGGCTTTAAGATAAGAATGTTTTGGGGAAAAATGGGCCAAAAAGGGGAAATGTCAGACGTTTAAACATCTCCAATAATAATGGGATTTATTCCAATTTAAATGATGATTTTGTCAGCCAAAAAGACCCTGACCAATTCTCAGTGGAACTCCGGAGGTTGGAGGTAACACCATATTGAATCCTGCATGGGCAATAAACATAAAATTGAGCAGTCAGAATACTCCAACCATGTGATGGACCCTAGAACTACCATTGGAAGGTACTCCCCCAGCCACAACCAGATCCTTCAATGCACCTACATGGGGGCAACCCCCTTTTATAAGCTTGGCGGAGGTCCCCCAAGGTGAAATAAATTTTTGAATGGGGATTGGCTGTAGCTAATAAAATTATTACCTCACAGGTAAATCTTGGCCAATAATGATTCCCCATCCATCATTCAGTCAAAGAGATGTGGGTTTACTGAGCCTCAATAGGATTAAATTGCATATTACCTAATTTGGAATTCCCCAAGCTATCTGAACATCAAGTCTCAGCACTTTACATACTCATCTCAATTTATTATAGGGGATTCTCTTTTTTTACCCCTGCATGGAGCCTAATAAATTTTAAATTTATTGCGGGGAAGGCCGACCATGGGACAGACACTTCCGAATATGACTCAGATGAGACAAAACTTAGTACCAGGTGAGGCACCCCAGAGAAGCGATGCTATCTCTTGTTGCCAGCGGGAACGCCACTTATGGGAAGGGGAGGGAACGTGTGTAGGGGGCGTAGCCACTATTGAGCACGTGTGGAGGAAGGGGTCTGATTTGATGAACCAGACTGGGAACCAGGAGGAGACCAGCTGCCGGCGACGTGGTGGGAGATATCCAAACATCCACGCTTGAAAGTGATCCACCAAATGAGACCGGAATCTGTGGACAGCTTCAGGGAGGGTGGGGATGGATCCGGCGATGGCATCCAAGACAATCATGTGGATATTCCACATGGCGATTGCAACCACCAGAGCACAAAGGGAGGGTGGGAGGGGGAGGCCATTGATGAAGCAAACATATCTCTTGACAGACTGAAGGGATGTGTTTGATCCTGGCCTAGCAGACGTTGGACTTCGCGCCATATTACTTTAGAGGTGGGGCACTTCTCCAGGCGGTGAAACAGCGTTCCATACTGGCCACACATGACACAGGATGAGTGTAAAGCATTAGAGCGCTCAGCTGTATGATACACCCGCCTCAGGCAGCGCCACACATGGGAGCGGACTTGAGGCTGCAACAGAGGATGGTGTGCGTATTTCCAGATAGTCTTTTGGGTCTCAGTGAAATAAGGGATGTCCATCATGTCCAGGTAGTCCACCCTGGATAGGACTTGGGGTCGAATGGGGATCACGCCATCATGGATGGGTAGCCCCTGTACCTCTTGTGTGAACTGAGGAGAGGGGTGGCCTCTTCAGGTTGTATGTCCACTAATAAGAATTCTCCACTCTGCGCCTCGCATGGAGAGTAGGATTCGTTTGTAGTGGGTTTTGGTCCAGTGAGGACCTGTGACTGATGTGTGTGATGCGAGTTATTCATCAGGGAGTGGGGTTTAATGGATTGTTGAGGCCTAAGGCTCGGGAGAAGTTGGAGCGGGCCACGCGGGACCAGTGTTGGGATGGGAGTGTATGAGCAGTGACGGCCGCAATCCAGGTGCCTAGGATCTTGGCGGCATGGGCTTTGAAGTCAAGTAGGCCCATGCCACCATGATGATGAGGGCCAAACATGACCTCTAGCCGTACTGGTGGAGGGCGGCCTGACCAAAACCAACCTTGTAGCAAAGCATACAGGGATTTGAAGAAGCTTGGGGAGAAGGGGATGGCTTGGGCTCCAAATCAGACTTTGGATAGGAGCATAGAGTTGGCAAGAACAACCCTGCCAGTGAGGGTAGTAGGGTGGGCTCTGAGAGAGGCGATTTGCTTCGTCACGTTGTCCAGTATATGGCCCTTCATTACTGCTGACGCGTATCCTCCTGCCTCCAACCACACGCCCAGATGGCGTACCGGTCCTATGGTAGGACGCGGCACAAAGGGGAGCACCAGTGGAGCGGTGTGTTTTGAGTTAGTAAGGCGTGGACTTGGGCGAGCAGCTGGGCTGGGTTGGGAACTACTTGCTGGGGCCCAGCAGTTTTGAAACTGACCAAGGAGGATGATTTCAGTTTTGGAGGCGTTCAGTGCCGCGTTGCTTACCTGGGAATATTCCTGGATGAGGGCTTCAAGCGCGCGTGCATCTTTGTTATTAGACACCCCCACCACGCAATCATCTGCAAATGCCATCATCTTGACTGGGGTTTGGCCTGGCACATGGACCCCAGTGAGTTGGGCATTCAAATTTCGCAGTAGTGGGTCAAGGCTGAAGTTGTATAAGAGTGGGCTCAGGGGGTCCCCTTGTCGCAGGCCCCTTTGAGGATGGACTACTTCCATTAGGAAACCTGGGTCACGCACAGCCATTGTTGCAGATTCTGTGAGCAGCATTACCCAGTTAATGAAGCGGGGAGGTAGGCGGAATTGTTGGAGGCAGGCCCTAAGGTATTCCCAGTTTACTCTATCATAGGCCTTTTGTTGGTCCAAGAATACAAGTGCCCCAGAGGCTGTGGACTGACACACATTAGCCACAGAGTGCACGTTATCCCAAATCGACCTTTTGGGGATGAAACTGAATTGTTCTGGAGAGATGGTGGCAGATGCTACAGTCCCTAAACGGTTAGCCATGATTTTTGTTAAAATTTTGGTGTCTGTGTTTGTTAGAGAAATGGGGCGCCAGTTGGCTAAGTCTAGCCTATCCCCTTTCTTGAAGAGTGTGACTGTAAAAGCCTCATGTCCTCCTGGTAGGAGGCGCGTTTCCAACAGGCTTTGGTTGAGTGAGGCTAGCAGCAATGGGTATATATATTTAAATTATTTTTTGTAGAACTCATATGGAATGCCATCTGGGCCTGGGCATTTTTAGTTTTGCACACCGCGAATGGTAGTCCATAATTCGTTCGGAGTAATTAAATTCATTATTTCCAGGTATCAGAAAATGGTGCGGATATGAGCTCTGTTGAGAAATTCCCCCATTTTGGCTGGCTGAATTGGTTCGGCTCGGTATAACTCGGAGTAATATCTTTGCATTTTTTTTGCCACTTTGGCCAGTGTGTCCACGATAGAATTATCTGATCTTCGCACCTGTGTGCAGGCCACGCTCTGGCATGGTGCAAAAATTTTTGAAGAAGTATGCGGTGAACTTGTCACCTTTAGTGATGCGTGTGGCCCTGTATTGGACACAAACCCGATGTTTGTGTTGCCTTTCAAGTGCGTTGAGGTGGGCTGCTGCCTCCGCCCACTCCTGGCCCCATGCAGGGCTATATCCTGAGGCTGGAATGTTGGACTCCAAGTGGGCCAATTCCACCAGCGCATGCGATATAACCGCCGATGTGGCTCGTGAGCGTCTGGATGAGAGATGGAGATAGTGGCGGATGGTGTCTTCTTTGAAAGTTGCCCATGTGGAAATGGGGTCTGCGCAAAACAGTGCAACAAACAATTTTGCCAAAGTTGCCTCTTCCACCCATGTGGAAAATCCTGGCGACGCAAGCTCTGGGGGCGGATTTTGCACCAATGTGGGGCCTTTGCAACTGTGATGGGTAAGTGGTATGTTATCGAGACCAGTCGGTGGTCAGAGAATTCCATTTTCGTTGTTTTGAAGTGGGAGATGTAGGGTTGGAATTTCGCCGGTGCTAGAATAAGGTCAATGCGGGTCATGGACCATAATTGGCCATTGTGGACGTGGGGACGCGTCATGTTTTTGAGCAGTGGGGCATGTCATGGCAGCGCATCCATTAACCCAAAGGTGGCTTTTAGAAAACGCGTAGTTCTATGTGACCCTGTGGGGCATGGGGTAGGGGCGGCCACCGGTCCGTTGGTGAGGTTAGCCAACAGTTCATGTCACCAATTAGGAAAGAATTGGGGGGTAGCGGGAGGGATTTGACTGACGAGAAAATTTCCCGACGCTCTTGTGCACCGTTTGGGGCGTAAATGTTGACAATTGTGTGTGCAACATCGGCCCATAAGAAGGTGACAACAAGCACTCAGTCATTTAGAAATATTTCTGAAGATATAAATTTGAAAAAATTGTTTTTCTGAATTAGCACCCCACAGTGCTTTGACCAAAAGGATAGGGATGGTAGGAGCATTGTTTTCCAAGCATCCTCGGAACCTCATGGACAGTGGGATTCCTGGATGGCCAGGATATCCATGGGTAAATTATTTTGTAAAAAACTCAGTTTCCTAGCCCAGGATGGGGAGGCCTTGAGTCTGGCGATATTCAGCATCCCTAGAGTGAAGGTTTCCCCCATCGCACCTTAGGTGTGAGGGGGTGGGCCCCCTGGCCCACCAGCCTCTTCCAGGTCCCCATGGGCTTTCACAGCAGTTCGGGTATTAGCAGCAACACTATCAGGGTTTTTGTTAATTTTTGCGGAAAGAGTCGCGTTGGCTTTGGCCTTCGCTTATTGTTTTCCCGACGTCAGACGAATTTTTTGCGGTGCGGATAAGTTCAGTGCACCGTCGAGTGGGGCAAAAAAATTTTTTTTGGTTGTGATAGGTCCCAAGTTGGTTTCAACTGGGGCTTGGGTGCAGCGATTGGGTGAGATCAAATCTCCCATCAGATCCTCGAATTGAGTGGCCTGTTCGGCTTGGGCCTCCCAATCTGATTGGGTGATGGATTCCTGAGTTGCTTCCACCACGAAGGTCTCCATGTCCTCCTGGCGTTGTGAGTGTGGGATGGTGGTGGTGACCTTGGCCGCTTCCTTGGCCGCGGTCCTATGGGCCTGCTTAGCCTCCTTCCGCTCCTGTGGGGTGATGGGCTTTACCAATAGGTAGCAGCCTTGTGCTCCCCACGGGAAAGCCTCTTTGGTGCTTGCAGTTGGTTCATAGTGCGCCTCTCTGCTGGCCATGGCCGCCAAGGGGTGCTCTTGGAATGTAACGCCCTCTTTGATGGGGCATGCATGTGCCTTATGGCTGAACGCGTCACAGTGGGTGCAAATGGGGGGCGCGCTGTCCAGGTTACCCGGAATGGGTGGGTGGTGTGCCCTGCGATGTCAATAAAGGTGGAGTGCGGGATCTGGGTTAGGTCCTTCACGATCTCCTCAGTTGGGGTCAGAACTGCGATGGCTTTGCCAGTGCACAGGTGTGGCATCACCGTGAAACGTTGCATTTCATAAGATTATATTTCGCCATATATGGCGAGACCATCTTTCAGGTGTTGCTCCAAAATGTCACATTTTACTGTAGTAGGCAAAAAGTCAAACGTGAGGAAAATTTGGTCTGATTTTATCCATCTGGTGCATTTAGTTTTGACGACCCGTTGCCCTTCGGGGAGGTTGACCACTATGCACACCACTGCAGCCTCGTCTGCTGCTATTTTGCTTTCAAAACCTAGGTCCAGCCAACCGCGTGACATGGAGTGAGGTGCAATGTACACCGTGGTCGGGAAAATTTTGTGTACATCTTCACAAAATTTTTCCCATAGGGCCGTTTTTTGGATGTCCAGATACACACGGACTCCGAATTCCACCGACAAAAGTGGCTGGGAATGTGGCGTGTTGATGTACTGGTTGCATCGTGCTTGCCATGCGAGTATCTCCAGGGAAATTGTGACTGCCAGTTTTTTTAGATTTTTTTCTATTCCACCAGATTCTCCGGGGCGTTTTCGAACGTTATAGGCCGCGGGCCTTCCGCCTGCTCCTCTTGCCTTGCTTGCCCAACTGCTCCCAGACATGGGCGCAGACTAATCCCCTCTATGAGATTATCAAACTAGATTTAGTCTTGAATTGAATGGGTTGCAAAAGTGTTTGCAACGAGAAAGAAAAGTCCGCATGGAGCCTAATAAATCTCTCAAAAATTAAACATCTTTAGTATTTGTTTATTTTTTTAATTTTCATATAAGTGGTGAGTAGAGCCCTTCACTCCTATTGTTTAATTTAATTTCATTTTATTTTATTGTGGGGAAGGCCGACCATGGGATGGACACTTCCAAATATGACTCAGATTAGACAAAACTTAGTACCAGGGGAGGCACCCCAGAGAAGCGATGCTATCTCTTGTTGCCAGCGGGAACGCCACTTATGGGAAGGGGAGGGAACGTGTGTAGGGGACGTAGCCACTATTGAGCACGTGTGGAGGAAGGGGTCTGATTTGATGAACCAGACTGGGAACCAGGAGGAGACCAGCTGTCAGCGACGCGGTGGGAGATATCCAAACATCCACGCTTGAAAGTGATCCACCAAATGAGACCGGAATCTGTGGACAGCTTCAGGGAGGGTGGGGATGGATCCGGCGATGGAATCCAAGACAATCATGTGGATATTCCACATGGCGATTGCAACCACCAGAGCACGAAGGGAGGGTGGGAGGGGAGGCCATTGATGAAGCAAACATATCTCTTGACAGACTGAAGGGATGTGTTTGATCCTGGCCTAACAGACGTTGAACTTCGCGCCATATTACTTTAGAGGTGGGGCACTTCTCCAGGCGGTGAAACAGCGTTCCATACTGGCCACACACGACACAGGATGAGTGTAAAGCATTAGAGCGCTCAGCTGTACGATACACCCGCCTCAGGCAGCGCCACACATGGGAGCGGACTTGAGGCTGCAACAGAGGATGGTGTGCGTATTTCCAGATAGTCTTTTGGGTCTCAGTGGAATAAGGGATGTCCATCATGTCCAGGTAGTCCACCCTGGATAGGACTTGGGGTCGAATGCGGATCACGCCATCATGGATGGGTAGCCCCTGTACCTCTTGTGTGAACTGAGGAGAGGGGCGGCCTCTTTGGGTTGTATGTCCACTAATACGAATTCTCCACTCTGCGCTTCGCATGGAGAGTAGGATTCGTTTGTAGTGGGTTTTGGTCCCATGAGGACCTGTGGCTGATGTGTGTGATGCGAGGTATTTCATCAGGGAGTGGGGGTTTGATGGATTGTTGAGGCCCAAGGCTTGGGAGAAGTTGGAGCGGGCTGCACAGGACCAGTGTTGGGATGGGAGTGTAGGAGCAGTGACGGCCGCAATCCAGGTGCCCAGGATCTTGGCGGCATGGGCTTTGAAGTCAAGTAGGCCCATGCCACCATGATGATGAGGGCCAAACATGACCTCTAGCTGTACTGGTTTAGGGCGGCCTGACCAAAGCCAACCTTGTAGCAAAGCATACAGGGATTTGAAGAAGCTTGAGGAGAAGGGGATGGCGTGGGCTCCGAACCAGACTTTGGATTGGAGCATAGAGTTGGCAAGAACAACCCTGCCAGTGAGGGTAGTAGGGTGGGCTCTGAGACAGGCGATTCGCTTCGTCACGTTGTCCAGTATATGGCACTCCATTACTGCTGACGCGTATCCACCTGCCTCCAACCACACGCCCAGATGGCATACCGGTCCTATGGTAGGTCGTGGCACAAAGGGGAGCACCAGTGGAGCGGTGTGTTTTGAGTTAGTAAGGCGTGGACGTGGGCGAGCAGATGGGCTGGGTTGGGAACTACTTGCTGGGGCCCAGCAGTTCTGAAACTGACCAGGGAGGATGATTTCAGTTTTGGAGGCGTTCAGTGCTGCGTTGCTTACCTGGGAATATTCCTGGATGAGGGCTTCAAGCGCGCGTGCATCTTTGTTATTAGACACCCCCACCACGCAATCATCTGCAAATGCCATCATCTTGACTGGGGTTTGGCCTTGCACATGGACCCCAGTGAGTTGGGCATTCACATTTCGCAGTAGTGGGTCAAGGCTGAAGTTGTATAAGAGTGGGTCAGGGGTCCCCTTGTCACAGGCCCCTTTGAGGATGGACTACTTCCGTTAGGAAACCTGAGCCGTACACTGCCATTGTTGCAGATTCTGTGAGCAGCATCACCCAGTTAATGAAGCGGGGAGGTAGGCGGAATTGTTGGAGGCAGGCCCTAAGGTATTCCCAGTTTACTCTATCATAGGCCTTTTGTTGGTCCAAGAATACAAGTGCCCCAGAGGCTGTGGACTGACACACATTAGCCACAGAGTGCACGTTATCCCAAATTGACCTTCTGGGGATGAAACCGAATTGTTCTGGGGAGATGGTGGCAGATGCTACAGTCCCTAAATGGTTAGCCATGATTTTTGTTAAAATTTTGGTGTCTGTGTTTGTTAGAGAAATGGGGCACCAGTTGGCTAAGTCTAGCCTATCCCCTTTCTTGAAGAGTGTGACTGTAAAAGCCTCATGTCCTCCTGGTAGGAGGCGCGTTTCCAACAGGCTTTGGTTGGGTGAGGTTAGCAGCAATGGGGATATATATTTAAAATATTTTTTGTAGAACTCATATGGAATGCCATCTGGGCCTGGGCATTTTTGGTTTGGCGCACTGCAAATGGTAGTCCATAATTTGTTTGGAGTAATTAAATTCATTATTTCCGGGTATCAGAAAATGGTGTGGATATGAGCTCTGTCGAGAAATTCCCCCATTTCAGCTGGCTGAATTGGTTCAGCTCGGTATAACTCAAAGTAATATCTTTGCGTTTTGATTGCCACTTCGGCCAGTGTGTCCACAATAGAATTATCTGATCTTTGCACCTGTGTACAGGCCACGCTCTGGCATGGTGCAAAAATTTTTTTGAAGAAGTATGTGGTGCACTTGTCGCCTTTAGTGATGCGTGTGGCCCTGTATTGGACACAAACCCGATGTTTGTGTTGCCTTTCAAGCGCGTTGAGGTGGGCGGCTGCCTCCGCCCACTTCTGGCCCCATGCAGGGCTATATCCTGAGGCTGGAATGTTTGACTATAAGTGGGCCAATTCTGCCAGCGCGCGTGATATAACTGCCAATGTGGCTCGTGAGCGTCTGGATGAGAGATGGTGATAGTGGTGGATGGTGTCTTCTTTGAAAGTTGCCCATGTGGAAATGGGGTCCACACAAAACGGTGCAACAAATGATTTTGCCAAAGTTGCCTCTTCCACCCACGTGGAAAATCCTGGCGACGAGAGCTCTGGGGGCAGATTTTGCACCAATGTGGGGCCTTAGCAACTGTGATAGGTAAGTGGTATGTTATCGAGACCATTTGGTGGTCAGAGAATTCCATTTTCATTGTTTTGAAGTGGGAGATGTGGGGTTGGAATTTTGCCGGTGCTAGAATAAGGTTGATGCGGGTCATGGACCTTAATTGGCCGTTGTGGACGTGGGGACGCGTCATGTTTTCAAGTAGTGGGGCATGTCATGGCAGCTCATCCATTAACCCAAGGGTGGCTTTTAGAACGTGTAGTTCTACATGACCCTGTGGGGCGTGGGGTGAGGGTGGCCACCGGTCCATTGGTGAGGTTAGCCAACAGTTCATGTTGCCAATAAGGAAAGAATTGGGGGTAGCGGGAGGGATTTGACCGATGAGAAAAATTCCTGACGCTCTTGTGCACCATTTGGGGCGTAAATGTTGACGATTGTGTGTGCAACATCGGCCCATGAGAAGGTGACAACGAGCACTCGGCCATTTAGGAATGTTTCTGAAGATGTAAATTTGAAAAAATTGTTTTTCCAAATTAGCACCCCACAGTGCTTCAACCAAAAGGATAGGGATGGTAGGAGCATTGTTTACAAGCATCCTCAGAACCTCATGGACAGTGGGTTTCCTGGATGGCCAGGATATCCACGGGTAAATTATTTTGTAAAAAACTCAATTTCCTAGCCCAGGATGGGGAGGCCTTGATTCCGGCAATATTCAGCATCCCTAGAGTGAAGGTTTCCCCCATCGCACCTTAGGTGCGAGGGGTGGGCCCCTGGCCCACCAGCCTCTTCCAGGTCCCCACGGGCTTTCACAGCAGTGCGGGTATTAGCAGCAACGCTATCGGGGTTTTTGTTAATTTTTGTGGAAAGAGTCGCGTTGGCTTTGGCCTTCACTTTTTGTTTTCCCAACGTCGGACGAATTTTTTTGCGGTGCAGATAAGTTTGGTGCACCGTCGAGTGGGGCAAAAAAGTTTTTCAGTTGGGATAGGTCCCAAGTCAGTTTCAACTGGGGCTTGGGTGCAGCGATTGGGTGAGATCAAATCTCCCATCAGACCTCGGATTGAGTGGCCCATTCAGCTTGGGCCTCCCAATCTGATTGGGTGATGGATTCCCGAGTTGCTTCCGCCGCGAAGGTCTCCATGTCCTCCTGGCGTTGTGAGTGTGGGATGGTGGTGGTGACCTTGGCCGCTTCCTTGGCCGCGGTCCTATGGGCCTGCTTGGCCTTCCTCCGCTCCTGCGGGGAGATGGGCTTTACCAATAGGTAGCAGCCTTGTGCTCCCCACAGGAAAGCCTCTTTGGTGCTTGCAGTTGGTTCATAGTGCGCCTCTCCGCTGGCCATGGCCGCCAAGGGGTGCTCTTGGAATGTAACGCCCTCTTTGATGGGGCACGCGTGTGCCTTATGGCTGAACGTGTCACAGTGGGTGCAAATGGGGGGCGCGCTGTCCACGGTTACCCAGAATGGGTGGGTGGTGTGCCCTGTGATGTCAATAAAGGTGGAGTGTGGGATCTGGGTTAGGTCCTTCGCGATCTCCTCAGTTGGGGTCAGAACTGCAATGGCTTTGCTGGTGCACAGGTGTGGCATCAGTGTGAAACGTTGCATTTCATAATATTGTATTTCACCATATATGGCGAGACCATCTTTTAGGTGTTGCTCCAAAATATCACATTTTATCGTAGTAGGCAAAAAGTCAAACGTGAGGAAAATTTGGTTTGATTTTGTCCATCTGGTGCATTTAGTTTTGATGACCCGTTGCCCTTTGGGGAGGTTGACCACTACGCGCACCGCTGCAGCCTCGTCTGCTGCTATTTTGCTTTCAAAAGCTAGGTCCAGCCAACCGCGCGACATGGAGTGAGGTGCAACGTACACCGCGGTTGGGAAAATTTTGTGTACATCTTCACAAAATTTTTCCCACAAGGCCATTTTTTGGATGTCCAGATACACACGGACTCTGAATTCCACCGACGAAAGTGGCTGGGAATGTGGCGTGTTGATGTACTGGTTGCATCGTGCTTGCCATGTGAGTATCTCTGGGGAAATTGTGACCGCCAGTTTTTTTAGATTTTTTTCTATTCCGCCGGATTCTCTGGGGCGTTTTCAAACGTTAGAGGCCGCGGGCCTTCCGCCTGCTCCTCTTGCCTTGCTTGCCCAACTGCTCCCAGACATGGGCGCAGACTAATCCCCTCTATGAGAATATCAAACTAGATTTAGTCTTGAATTGAATGGGTTGCAAAAGTGTTTGCAACAAGAAAGAAAAGTTTTCCTTCACTCCTATTGTTGTATTTGCGGTAAAAGAAGCACCAGCGAGCCTTTTCCCAAACCAAAAAGCCAACAAGTGGTGCTCACTACAGGGGCTCCTGTACACCACAATAAACTTCTAAAAATAGAGCTTAGTGGGAAGCTTCCCCTCACAACCTCCGCGCTTTAGCAGAGTCTAGGATCACTGCTTTATAACTTCAGCTAATAGTGCCTTGTCTCAACTCAAAAAGCCTGAGTTGGCCCCCTCTCAAGGCCTTTATGGAGCCGCTCCCATAGTCCATAAACCCCATTTTATGGATAAGTTTACTCCAGATGAGGAAAGTGTTGCTTCGTTCCTCTTTATGTATGAAGTTACTATGGAAGGGGCAACAGATCACCTTAAAATTAAGTACCTCCTTCCCTGCTTGAGTTGTGGTGCTCAAGAGATTATGTTCCACATATGGCCACCATCAGCACCTGGGTGGAGGTGAGGCAAGCACTAACCGAGGAATTTGGCTCCCTACAGAGTTTAAACAGGAAAAAACAGGCCTTTATGTGACTAAGTCTGTTATAAGGTGAATCAATTGCCTCTTTTGCAGAACGCTTTTACATTAAAGCTCAACCCTTATTGCTTGCAAAATGATACCCCTAGACAATGCTATTGCAGCTATTTTAGCTGTCTTGGTGTCAGGATTTCACCAAATTCACATATCTCTGAAAAATCCCCTTCTTCAATTCCCCCAACATTATCAGAAGGAGCAAGCAATCTATCACAATCTATCACAGTTAATGATCAATCAGATCTCAATTAACTGATTGAAGATTTGATCGCGCAGAGATTAATTCACTCTGATAGATACAAACCATAAAAAAGCTTATAAATATTTCCTCTTTTTGAAATTAAAAGGTAGGTCGATTCATTAACCTGTATTTTGCTTCAATTTCCTCATTTTTTGGAGAATCCGTCCAGTGTAACTTCTAGATAAACCTGCCCCATTGGAAGTGTAATTTAAAACTTCCAAAGTGATGCTCACTATAGGGGCACTCTGAGTTACACACCAGTGACCACGTCTATCACCATGGATTCTCAATTTTCGCCTGACGAGGCTCAAGATCAAGAGCAAGGCAGTATTTTACGATTGGTCCCTTCAATTGGAGCCCAAATCCCAAGATTACCCTCCACGTTGGAATTTCAGGCCAACTTGGAATTCTATAATCCTAACTTAAGTTTCGCCTCAGACTTTCAAATTCCACCTGAGGCCTTGAGAAATATCATTAATCAATTACTTTAAGGGGCTCTAATCCCTGGAATACGTTCTACCCAATATCAATCTAATTCAGTACCTTCTAAATTGCAAGAAGTGCTGCAAACCTCTCAAATGCCAGGGATTGGCTCCAAACAGTATCTACAACAACTTGTACATCCTACATTATACCACTTGCTACCTGTAGTTGGAATGCACCATCAAGGGATGCTCAATTTACTAGAAGGACTCCAATCTTTGAATAATTATATTTCTGAGTTTTTCAAGTTAGCCTTTGAGTTTAGCTGAGATAATTGTGATGCTAATATTAATAATCGAACTTCCCTCAATGAAGTACAACAGCAGCTCATTCAGTTTAATCAGGGGACATCAAATTTTATTGATGTACAGTTTCCTAAAAAAGTTCAAGAGATCCAGAGGGAATGGAGAGAGGGTGTTTCCCAACTCTCTGAGCGTATTTAATCAATGGAGGAAGAATTTAGAACTCATCTTCCATCTAGTACTAAAAAAAAGAATTTAGAACTCATCTTTTTCAATTGGAACAATTATACTCAGGAATTTAGTTCTGGGTCAACGAAGTAGAGAAAAGCTCTGGAAATATGGGTCCTCCTGGGGTAGAAGGACCTCGTGGGCCACCTGGAGTTGTAGGGCCCCATGGACCTCCAGGTGCAGATGGACCTCGTGGACCTCCAGGCACTGATGGTCACTCAGGATCTTATCAGTGCATCAACTCTCTCATGAACATGATGACCCACTTACGTGAACAATTCTCTAAGGTGGCCAAAGTTTGCAACCTAACCCCTGTGGGATACCAATTGACTCCCTTTTGACTCTGCTGTCCTTGTCCAATGAATTGATCAATTTGGGAAAGTGGGCCAAGGACACTGATATCTTATTACGTGCTTGCAAATCAAAAGGGGAATTGCTCCAAGCAAAAATTGAGACTCTGGAACTCAAGTACAATGCACAGCAGGAACAGATTTTTGAGCTATCTCGCTGACTAGATGAGAAAGTAGGGCATACTGATCTGAATTGTTGGATTAATGCAATTCGCACCAAAGCTGTTGGTCGTACCCTCAATTTTCTTCTCAATCTTCAGATTCTGCCTCTTATGTGTCTATTCAATACAAACAACCTGGAGTGCATGTTTTAACTACCAACGCTCCCATGAGTTTCAAACAAGCAAACAAGGACAAATACTCCCCAGGGGAAAACAGAATTACCGCCTTTCTCTATCTGTATGAAAAAAAAATTAAGTGAGGCCACAGATCACCAAACGATGAATTACTTGCCTAATTGCCTTTCTTGATTGGCTCAAGACATTATGGTTACCAACTTAATGACCTGCTCTACTTGGGCTCAGGTCAAGGAAGCATTGATCAAAGAATTTGGGAGTGAACAAACCTTATTTTCACAAAAGCAGGCTTTCATGGGTATTCAGCCCTAATGAAATGAATCTATTAAGGACTTTGCTTATCAGTTCTATTGGGAAGCTCAAACTCTCATAGCCTGTGGTTGGTTAAATTTGGACGATGCAATTACTGCAGTTCTGTCTGCTTTTAATTCCAGGACTCAAATGCAAGTTTATCTGATCAGTGTCAAAAAGAATTTCCAAAGCATTTTGGATATTAAGGAGGCCTTATTAGAATTGCCCCCTCAATTCTCCAAAAAAACCCCAGGTTATCAGTCTCCTAGACCTAGTTGTCCCAAAGTCTACGCCATGCCTGAGAACACTAGAGCGATCCAGTGTAATTACTGTCATTGCTACTTCCATACTGAGGATTTTTGTTTTAAAAAGGAAGCAGATGAGAAAAATAAAAGAGATAAGACCAATAAGATTCTTTACCTTGATAATGATGTGAGTGCGCAGCTTGAGCAGCAAAGTTCAATTGAGTGTAATAAAGACGAACATTCTTCTTATTCCTTGCCCTCCTTATTGGCATTATTCTCTCAGTTCAAGAGCACCATTACCCGTTTTGACTTCCAAGTGAATCAAGTTAATGTCAAGGCTATCATATATACTGGATCCCCAGTGAATTTTGTCTCGTCCAAATTGGTCTAATGGATCAAATTAACTCCTGATATTTCTCGTTATGAAAAATATGTCACAGATGGACCTCAGAGTACTCAGTCTATTGAAGCTTTTTCTTCCTTTCCTCTGAAAATTGGTAAATTAACCTTTACCATCTCAGCTATTGTACTTGATAATTTGAGTTATGACCTACTCTTGGGAACTCAATTTTTATGAGAATTTGATGGAATTATCAATTACCCTGACTCATTGTTGTCTCTCTTGGGGTATCAAGTTCCCTTACTTTTATCAGATCACACTTCCAATTGACGTCAGTTATGTCTGCTAGAAGGAACCAAAAGGTCTTATTCACTTCAATACCAGGTTGAAGATCCTCATTTAAAACTAACTCCTACTGAGGCTGATATTGAAGAAGGAATGCCTATTTTCTCCCTGAGAAATTAGTTATCCCGCCAAAATCACAAGTGATCATTAACACTTCTTTGCATTTTACGATTCCCATGGGACATTTGCTACAAGTCCAGGGCACTGTCAATCCTTCTGCCAAAGAACTCTTGCCTTGTCCTGGAATATTAGATTATGCTTATTCAGGCTCATTATCTGTCTTATTGGCGAACCTTACTAATGCGCAAAACCAGTGGATTGCGAGCATCCAATTGCTTATGTCAAGTTGTTACCCTTATCTCATATCTATGATGTTAAACCCTTTGGGAGTTTACAAGTCTTTGGATTGGAGAGTGATCAGGAAATCCTTACTGTGGGTTTTGCTATGGGAAACGTCTCTCTAAGGAACAGGAGAAACAAGTGCTTCAAATTATTGGATGAATATTCCGACATTTTTGCTAGGCATACTTACAATTTTAGGAAGATGAAAGGTATAGTGCACACTGTTGAAACTGGTGATCACCTTCCTATCCGTGCAAAGCCCTATCGTAAATCCAAAGTAGAAGAATCCCAGGTTACTAAGGAATTGTATCAATTGCTGGAGGCTGAATTATTGAGACCCTTCATTAGTCCTTGGGCATCTCTGTTGTTGTTGGTTAAGAAGAAAGATGGTTCTCATCGAGTCATGATGGATTATCACCAATTTAATGCTATTACTTGATGGTACTGTTATCCCTTACCTAGTATTGATGATTCTCTTAGGTTGTTGGCTGGATCCACCTATTTTTTGGCCATGGACTTAGCCAGTGGATATTGGCAAATCGAGTTATCACCTGAAGATCGTGCCAAGTGTGCCCTGATATCAAGTGAAGGGTTGTTTGAACCAACTCACATGCTGCAAGGTCTAAGCAATGCCCCGCAACTTTCCAGAGAGCCATGGATTGTAACGCACTGGCTCCTTCCAATGAGCCACGAATGAGTTGGGCAACAGGATCCATGTTACAGACCATAGGGCTGACAGGGCTCCTGATACTACTCTCCTTGTGCGCGCTACAAGATTGGACAAGCACCCCCTGGAAGACAGTTGCAAATATACTTAACCCCAGCAACATGCCTTGACTCCAAGACAAGGTATAAAGGAGGCAATAGCTCTCCCAAGCTCACTCTCAAAGTCCAATTCTTGTTGATTTAAGCCAAACATGGCTGCAGTTAGGCAATATTTAAGAATAAACTCAAAGTATAAATATATGAATTTTAAGTTCTTTTATTTAATATTGGCCAGGTCGATAGAAAACAGAACTGAGAAGCCTCCAGCTCCCAGTTCCTTCCCTATATACACATGCTACAAGCTAATATGAAATATAACACAAGCTTATGGTGCTAATCTGACTAATGCTTGGTGTAAACCTTACAGCAGGATCGCGGAATCCTCACTCAATGGTTCTGTGCCAGTTCCGATTCTCAACAGTTCCGCACCAGTTCCATTTCGAATTCCAAATGAACCGCGAAACTTCCAAGCACCTGTTCCATTCCATTCTTGATTTGAATCCAAATCGAATCTCGAAACTCCCCATTTTACCTGATTCTCGTTTTTCCTCGACTTGGACGCCCATCTGGCTCCTTGGCCTACTCCAAGCTCCTGCCCCTTAGGCGTCCCTGCCAGGACCAACTCCCCCTCCTCCTCCATACATCCAGACACAGCCTGCCCTGTCTTACCAAAGATCAGGGCAATGTGATGCTGAGGATAAACCTCAACTGTCACATGGATAGTATGTTACAGGATCTAAAGCTTACTTGTGTTTTTTTAGTACTAGATGGTCCCAACCTGAAGGGGGATTCATCAATGTTAAAGCTTACTTGTGTTCTGGTATATCTTGATGACATTACCATGTTTTCCAAAACCTTTACTGATCATTTAAACCATCTAAAAGAAGTTTTCAGTTGAATTTGGGGCTCTTCCCTAAAACTCAAACCCTCCAAGTGCTCATTCTTCCAGAACAAAATGGACTTTTTAGGACATCAGGTTTCAGCTAAAGGGATTTAATCCTTATCATACAAAGTTCAAGCCATTCAACGGATGCCTTCTCTCTTTTTTATGGGATATTCAAGTCTTTCTTGGCATGGTTGGGTTTTACTGGCAATTTATTCCCAACTTTTCTGACATGGCTGAACCCTTATTTTACCTATTGCAAAAAAGAGTGCCTTTTGAGTGGGGGTCAGTTCAAGAACATTCATTCAATTCTCTGCATATCGCCTTGACTAAGGCACCTGTTCTAATTCACCCCCAGTTTGATAAGCTTTTTTCTACATATGGATGCAAACAATGTCGCTACTGGGGCTATTTTATCTCAGTGTGATGAAGAAAATAAGGATCATCCTGTTGCTTACTATAGCAAACCTTTGTTAAAGGCCAACGAAATTATAGTGTTACTGAGCGGGAATGTTTGGCGGTAATTTTGGCCATTAAGCATTTTTGGCCCTTTTTATATGGTACCCATTTCACCGTTATTACCAACCATTCCTCCTTATGATGGTTACAGAATATGAAGGATCATGATGGAAGGTTGGCCCATTGGGTTTTACAATTACAAAATTACGATTTTTCCATTGCTCATCGCTCAGGAGCTCAGCATCAAAATGTGGATGGGTTATCCCGACTACCTATTCTGACCTTGAAACCAGAAAAAGAAGAATGCTTGTATAATCTTATTGGACGACCTGAATTATGGGATTGAGAGACTGAAGAGTATTGAGCCTATCTAAAATCAATTACCAAGGATTCTATGATTCAAGAAGGAGCTTTGTATAAGAAAGTCAAGTCTAAGTGGTTGCCTTTCCTACATCCCAACTCCAGGTTTCAAGCTGTAATGGAAGGTCATGAACAAGTCAGTCATAGCGGCTTAAAGAAAACTCAAGAATGGTTGAAGACTCAATACTATTAGAATAGCATGACCGAGTTCATTTGAGAGACTCTTGACTCATGTCTTACTTGCAAATGTCATGGAACTACTAACCCTACTTATCAACATCAAGTCATTTCCCCAACTAAGGCGTTTGAAGTATTCAGCATTGATGTGGTAGGTCCTTTTCCTCAAGGAATGCATGGTCATCAGTATATCATTATGGCTGTCAACCATTTGACCAAATGGGTTGAGGCCATTTCAATTGTTACCCCATCGGCTAAGACTACAGCCTTATTCCTATATCAGCATATTATTTCCCAACATGGATGTCCAAAGGTCCTTATGTCAGATAATGGGACTAATTTCACCTCACAACTTATACAGGAGTTACCAAAATTATATAACACTGCTCAGCGATTTGTTGTCCCATATAATCCATCCACAAATGGGGCCATTGAACGAGTTAATGGAACCTTGGTCTCGATTTTAAGGTAAATGGCCTCAACTGACCTGACTCGGTGGAATTTTTATTTACCTAGTGCCTTGTTTGCTTATCAGATAAGCTACCACCGCATTATCAAGATGTCCTCATTTAAGTGTATGTATGGGAGGGATCCTTCAGTCCCTTCTAGTGTTCAGACTATCCTTGAAGAAAGCATGCCAGAAAATTCCAATTTAGTTATGAGAAATTTGGCTGATGAGATTATCCGCCTCCAGGCTCAAGCAATGAATTCTATTGAAATCATCACTCAAAGAGAGACTCTACGTAGCAATCAACGTAAACCAGTCTTACCTGAATATCAGATTGGGGATTATGTTATGTATTATCATTCTCAGCCAGGTGGACGGACTGAAAAGCTGGTAACTAATTGGTCTGGTCCTTATAGAGTTATATTTCAAAAAAGGATTATAATATTTGACTGTTCATGTGGATACTGGTACTGTAGTAAATTGTATTCATCCTAGGTTTTAAAGAAGTCATCCTCCACTGCGATCAAATCTTGAGGGGGGAAGTGTCAGTATTTCACCAAATTTGCATATCTCCAAAAAAATCCCCTTCTTCAATTCCCCTGACATCATTGGAAGGAGTAAGCAATATATCACATTTTATCACAGTTAATTCAATCAGATCCCAATCAACTGATTGAAGATTTGATCGCGCAGAGAATAATTCACTCTGATAGATTACAAACCATAAAAAATCCTATAAATATTTCCTCTTTTCAAAAATAAAAGGTAGGTCGATTTTTAACCTGTATTTTTCTTCAATTTCCTCACTTTTTAGAGAATCCGCCCAGTGTAACTTCAAGATTAAACCTTCCCCATTGGAAGTGTAATTCAAAACTTCCAGACTTGGCATCCCATCCCTCCTTGGCGATGCACCTCTCTTTTATAAAGCGTTTATTTGAAATGTTTGAGATATCAAGAAAGCTTTATTAGGGGTGGCTGATCTTTATGAACTTGACCCTATGCAAAGAACGTTGAGCCAAGCAACTACGCCAGCTATTTTAGCCTATACTACGGCTGCTACCCTCTGGAAACCTGCACCTATGGAGTTGCCATCACACACTGCTTCTTCTTCCAACAATGATAAGCAGATGACAATGGCTGTGATGGGGCAATGCTTCCCTCTCTCTCTTCAGCTCCAAAAACCCAGTTGGTGAGAGCAGTCATTCCTCTGCCTTGCCTATCTTCTTCTTCAGAGCATCCTTCTAAGTGGTTCAAAAGCTGGCTCCTAAGCTTAAACCTCGCTTTCAGGTCCAATCGCTCCCACAAACAATGGGTTAAATGACCATGTCACAAAGGCTATACCGCCTGTTTCACAAAAGCACCCAGCCACTGAACGACCCAAAGTTGTTGAAGATAAAGCATCCACCTCTACGGTGCTATCACCCTCAACCTCTCATTCAGATAACTCTATTCTGAAGCCTATCTCCTTAGGCAGCCTCAAACCCCTGCTTTGAAGGTCGAAATTTTTACTGTGGCAGTTCCAACGCCTCCTCCAAAAGTTAATAAGGTGGAGGAACAACCCCAGTACCTATCATCCCATAAGGGAAGTCATGAACCTACCCCACCTCCTATGGGATCCCTAACCTGCATTGATAACCTCTCTGACGACGATTCTGAAGGGGGTGATGAATATATGGGTCATTACGTTCTAGGAGCCCCAGGCAAAGTGGAGGTACCTGATCAATAGAGCCCAGAGAGGTTAAGTTGGGCTAAGATCTCTTGTCAAACCTATCTTTAGCAAGTGATAAGTGGTTTCAAGATTATTAACACCGCTAGTGATGTGGATCAGCTCATTGCCACATTCCTCTGATCTACCCAGTGCATCCATACCTTGCAGACTATCCAGGAGAAATACCCTGAAACGGCCAAACTCCTTGCCTCCACTTTTCATCTAAAAAGTCCTCATTCTTCCCCTCTTTGGGTGGTACATTAACTAAAGTGGTGGTCATCATTAATGGCGTGCGGGTTGAAGCTATCCTTGAAACTGGGTCCTTGGTGAAAATTGTTTCAACTAAGCTCATAAAGAAAATTAAGCTGGCTCCTGATTTTGACTACACTCAAGAGTTTTGAACGGTGGGCCCAAACAACACCTGTGCCATTGGAGCCTACTCTTCTCTGCCCATACAGTTCGGGAAGCTTCTCTTGTCAGCTCCAGCTGTGGCTTTGACCAATAATACATACAATTTACTCATTGAAACCAAATTTATGCTTGAATATGAAGGTGTTATTAATTCGAAGCAGGGCTATCTCTCCCTGCTTAGCTATAAGGTTCCTAAGATCCTATCTATTGAATAGCTCAACAAAAGGGAATATGTTTGCACAGTTGATTATCCCTCCTCCGCTTTATCCCTGCATTACACCACAACAGGACGGCATACAAACATGTTGCCTCCCTCAGTGGATGCCCTTGATGGTATCCCTTTATATGCTTCTGAAGAGGTGGTCATTAAGTCTGGGGAACAAAGGGTAGTTGACACGAAGATTACCATGCAAATCCCACACAACTGCCTACTGCACCTGATAAAATAGATGGATTTAGTCCTTTCAAGCTCAGAGTTTTGCCAGGCGTGTTAGACCCCGCCTATCATTGGCCTATTAACCTTTTTCTGGGGAATCTCACTAAGAAGGATATGGTGGGGAAAAGCATCAGGAGATTGGAAGAGGCCTGCTGATACCCGTTGAGGACATCAAGCAAGTCCACTGTATTGGGTCTATGGCATATATGTACTTACCTTCCAACTACAACATATTTATTCTACCTTCTATTCAAATCTCCAAGGAAAAACCCCAGACTGATTTGAATAAAGTCCACTCCTTACTCAAGGCCTACAGCGACATTTTCTCCAATCTGAAAATGACTATGGGCATATGAAGGGGTGGATGCATACAATTGATGTTGGTAATGCTAAACCTGTTTGCTTCAAGCTCTATTGCAAATTTAAAGTGAAGGAGCTACATATGTGGTTAGAACTTAAACATATGCTGGATGCTGGATTTCTGGTGCCTTCACAAAACCCTTGGTCCTCCTCACTTTTATTGATAAAGAAGAAAATGGAGGTCATCAGGTAGTGATGGACTACCACAAATTAAACAACCTCACCAAGAAGGATAGTTACCCTATCCCTCGCATTGATGACGCTCTGGACCAACTCTCTGGGTCTAAATACTTCTTCTGTCATGGACCTGGCTAGCGGTTATTGGAAAATGACCTTTTTCCACAAGACCAGGAGAAATGTGCTCTTACTTGCAGTGAAGGTCTCTTCCAACCTACCCAACTACCAAAAGAGCTATGCAATGCACCTGCCACTTTCCAGCGAGCAATGGATCATATCATGCAGGATCTAAAATTAAGCTGCGTCATCGTCTACCTCAATGATATTACAGTCTTCTCTAAGACTTTCAATGAATACCTCGCACATCTAAAGGAGGTGTTTCAACGTTTGCGGGCTTCTAATATCAAAATTAACGCCCTCTAAATGCACATTTTTTCCAGAGGAAGCTGTATTTCCTTGGACACGCTATCTCACAAGATGGGATACAACCACTTCAAGATAAAGTCAAAGCAATATCCAAGATGCCTGCGCCCAAAACCCTTTGTGACATCCAGGTATTCTTAGGTATGATGGGGTATTACCATCAATTTATACCAAAATTTGCGCAGCTCAGTGAGCCCCTCATACAGCTCTTAACTAAGAACACCCCTTCCATTGGGGTACTGAACAAAAAGCCACCTTTGATACCCTGAAGGCGCTTTTAAAAAACACCAATACTCCGCCACCCTGATTACAGCAAACCCTTCATGTCGTTCACAGATGCCTCTGACTATGCCGTTAGAGCTATCTTAGCTCAATTGGATGAGCATGGAGTCGATCATCCCATGTCTTACTTTAGCAAAATGCTTTCTAAAGCTGAGCGTAACTATAGCGTCACAGAGAAGGTGTGCTTGGCTGTCCTTCTCACTGTCAAACACTACCGCCCATTCCTATATTGGACTCTTTCAAAGTAATCATGGACCACGAAAATTGAAGTAGTTGCAGAATATGAAAGATCCCACTGGGTGGTTGGCTCTCTGGGCTCTTAAGCTCCAGCATTACAATATAACCATTGAGCACCAAGATGGGACATGCCATATGAATGTTGATGGGCTAACGTGGCTGCCTGTCCTTCAACTTGACAATAGCAAAGCTTAGTGGTTGCATGACCTCCTAATGACTTCTGACGCATGGAATGATGAAGATGAACCTGTACAGAAGATGCTCACTTGGCACTCCCACAACACGAAGGTATAGAATGGGAATTTGTATAATAAAGTAGGAGTAAATCTTTTGCCCAATCTTCAGCCATCTGAGCGAGTGCCTGTCATTTTAGAGTCTTGCACTATCATGGGGCATGGCGGAGTATGCAAAATCTATGAGTGGATAAAAGAGCGGTACTATTGAGAGGGCATCATGGAAACCACAACTGAAGTCTTAGATGCATGCCTGACCTGTAAAAAACAAACCAGCTTCAAGACCCAATACAGATCAACTTATGATGCCCCACCACCCTTCCACACCATAAGTTTGGACGTGGTAGGTCTTTTCCCTCAAACTACAGGTGGAAACCACTATATATTGGTTGGTATTGATCACTTCACAAAGTGGGTTGAAGATGTTGCTCTTCCCGCTTAGACTGCTAAAGCTACGGCTACCTTCTTACACCAGTACATCTTCACCCAGCATGGGTGCCCCCAGGTTCTCCTATGTGACAATGGGAAGAACTTTACTTCATAAGTGGTAAAACTCCTCGCCATTTCTATGGAAGCTCATTAACTCTTCTCAGCCCCCTATAACCCATCCACAAATGGGTCGGTAGAAAGAGTTAACGGAACCCTGGTCTCCATACTCCGCAAAATGGCTAATTCAGACCCTCTCCACTGGGATCTTAATTTAACCAGTGCCCTCATGGCTTATCAAATTAGTTATCATTATATTTTAAAGATGTCACCTTTTCCATGTGTTGTATAGCTGAGAACCTGGGGTACACGCTCTACAAGCAAAAGATATTTTCACTGACAGAGCATACTAGAGAAAGCCATGAAGAAGTTGGCCCAACACATCATACAACTACAAGCGGAAGATATGACTAACTTGGTTAAGAATGTTACAAAAGAAGATGAAACACCAAGTGATCTCCGTGTCCCTCTCCCTTCCTTCTAAGTAGCTAACTTGGTATTATATTACCACAACTGCAACACTCCTAGAAGTGAGAAGCTTGGTTCAATCTGGGAAGGGCCATTTTCAATCATATACAAGTGAGAGGATGAGTACTTAATCAAATCCCTAATTTCCTGAGCCACCATTAATTGGGTACATGGCTGCTTCCTATGGCCTTATTCTCCCCCAACATTCTTGAGGGGGCAATGTCAGACATTTTCCCTCTAGGCTTCAGGATAAGAATGTTTCTAGGAAAATGGGCCAAAAAGAGAGATGTCAGACATTTAAAAATCTCCAATACTAATGGGATTGATTCCAATTTAAATGATGATTTTGTTGGCTAAAAGACCCTTGACAATTTTTGGTGGAACCCCACAAATTGGAGTAACAAAATTTAAATCCTTCATGGGCAATAAACATAAAATCAAGCAGTTGGATTTTTCTGACCACATGATAAACCGTGGGATGACAATTGAAAGTTACTCCCCCAGCTACAACCAGATCTTTCAATGCACCTACATGGGGGCCACCCCCTTTTATAGGCTTGGCGGGGGTCCCTCAAGGTGAAATAAATTTGTTGAATGGGGATCTGCTGTAATTATTTTTATTAAATCATGGATAAATCTTGTTCAATAATGATTTCCCATCCATCATTCAGTCAAAGAGATGCGAGTTTGCCAAGCCTCAATTGGATAAAATTGCATATTACCTAAATCAGAAATCCCCAAGCTAAACAAATGTCAAGCCTCAACGCTTTAAATACTCATCTCAATTTATTATAGGGGATACTCCCTTTTTACCCCTGCATGGCGCCTAACAAACCTCTTAAAAATTAAACATCTTTAGTGTTTGTATATTTTTGTTATTTTCATATAAGTGGTGAGTAGATTCCTTAACTCATATTGTTGGATTTGTGGTAAAAGAAGCACCAGCGAGCCAAACCCAAACTAAAAATCCAACATGGGTAATTTGAGGAGGATGTAATGCACACCAAGATTTGAAAGTACTTAAAATACAATAAAAGAGAGAATGTGATGAATCGTTCTCCTTGAAGGATTTAGAGTTATACTATGAAATAAATACAAATAATTTCACAAGTAAGAACTTTAATTTAGTTAAAAGACGTGGAGCTTGAAGTGAGGAAGCGCTTTCATGGGATATTGCAACATATCTTATGACTTTTCAGGACTTCAAAATAAAATTTTGGGTTTTAAGTTACAGGTGATAAAAGAAAATTGCATAGTTGCTGAAAAAGTGTAGGTTTAAAGGTATGATGTAGCTTATTGGTTGGTCATCCTTAAGCAAACTCATATGTCAGACAATTACAAGTCTGATTCATCAAAAAGAGTGGTTTGGAGGTAAATGATGAAAAGATCATCCAAAATACCCTGATTGATTCCTGGTGGAACCCCTCTAATCAGGGTAACACTTTTACTAGTACTTCTTAGTCAAATACCACAAGTTCAGGTAGTCAAATTGCACCAACTATGCAGCGAAATCAGGGGAGTCCATTGAAGGCTTCTCAGGCCACTTCTAATTTAGTACAACCTACACTGTGGAGACTGGCCCCTTTTATAGTGTCAGAGGGGGTCCAGCAAGGTGCAAAATTTTCCCACCCACTGATTGGATAAAATATATCAAAACCTTATTGCTCAGATTTATCCTACCTGCCCTACATTGGCCATCCTATCAAAGTGAAGTGAGTTTCCCAAGCTCTTATAGGTTACTCCCAATATTCCCTAATTTGGAAATTACTAAGCAAATCCAAACTTTGAGCTTTGACAATTAAATACTAAGCATCAATACATTAAGATGGTTTGTTTTTGTTCCCCCTCACCACATATTATAAAAAACACATAAAAATCCAGCTTTTTAGTTTATTAGAGCTTTTTTATTTTTATTATAAGTGGTCTGAAAAAAACCCTGAAGGAATTATTCTGGCAGTAGAGAGTACTGCTTTGCCTGCAGTAATATTTTTGTAATTTAGGTGCAAAACACACCAGCAAGCACAAAAATACCCTAAAATCCAACACAACACATTTTTAGAAAAATCTAAAATGCTTTGCGCTTTTTGCTTTTGATATAAGAATCTTAAAACTAAGTAAAATTTAAAACACTTGTTTTTGGGAAATAGGAAACTTAAAATAAACCTTCAGATAGCCTGATATAAAATCAAGGTTTTTAGAGATGTAGTACTATATAAAAATTTATTTATTTGCAAATTGGGGAACTTAGTAATTATGAAAAAAGAAGAAAGAACTCATCAGGAGTAGTTTTGTCATTTAGTAGTTAAAATTAAGAAATTTCTTACATAAAAAACTGAGTTTTTAACCAACTAAAAAAAGGAGAAGGTTCTCAATTTGACCTGTATGTATGTTTATTATGTTTTTCTGTACATAACTCTGAAACTACTTGACCAATTTGGATGATCTTTTTTTCAAAAAAGGATTTAACTTAGGTCCCAATTATGCTTTTATAAGTATTGGTCCAGTATCTGACCATTAATTTAGTAAGTATATTAAAATGGACAGGAAATGATGGATTATAATTGTGAAAATGTTCATTGCTGGATAAAATTTAATTCTGGCATTGATAAGCATTAGCTTTGAAGCAACTTTTGAAATAATATATGTCCTATGGTTGTGGGTATGTTAAAATTCTAGGCAAATATGAGATCATATCATAATAAGCTTAAATCAGTATAGTTGGCTATCATTTTTGCATAAATTGACCAATAGAATCACCTAAAATTGATAAAATGAATTATTGTAGATGGCAATCAGTAAATTTAGCATATATTGACCAATAAAATCAGCTGAATTTTATAAATTGGATTAACAGTATAGTTGTTTATAAGATACAATAAATAATATACACAATAATTTTTATTTCTGTATAGAAATAGGGAGGTTCTTTAATGAATATAGAGATAATGATATTACACTTTTCTTTTACCACTCAAAGTCACTTTTGAGAGATTTTAAATTTAAGTTTTATATATCCACAGCCATCTGCCCAAACCTATTCTTTGATGTCCTTGGCTCCGCCGCATGCCACCCCAGTGTGGGGCAGCAGTGCACCCCCACCTAGCATTTTCCACCCCACGGGCAAGCGCGTTTGGACAGGCTCAAACAGCCCACCCACTGCTTCCAACCGTTTTGTTCCCCCACGGGACTTAGCGCTCCACCTGGCGCGCGTCCACCCTTCTCGCCCCATCCTCTCACCCTCCCTCACTCTGCCATTTGCTATTGCCTCAGAGTGGACTATGGGCGTTTGTTCCCATATGCTGATAAGGCAATTATTGAGCTAGCCACTGCAGCCTTTACGCCAGCTGGCTCTATAGACTTCCACCCTTTTAAGGGCTACTTTGACGTTGGGTTCCAATCTGAGGAGGATGCTGAAGTGGCAGCACAAACTCCTCTAATTTATAAAAAAAACCCATTCTCACAACCCATACTCGCCTCCCTTCAGACACCACGCTGGTGGTATCCTTTGCAAATCTCCCATCACACCTTCCACCCCAGGTTTTGTATGACCAGTTGGTCGCGGGGCTCATGGCTTATGACACTCAGCCCAACTTCATCTTTGCCATTCCATCTGGTGTGGAGCGCCTTGCTGCTCCTCATGCAACAGCCACCATCATACCACACCACCCTACCATAGCCCAACAAATCCCACCCCGCGCTAGTGTGGCTGCAGTGCCTGATCATTTCTTTTGGGCTTGGGTCAATAATGGTAGGCAGATTTGTTCCCTCTGCTTTGGCCTTGACCATGCAAAAAGTGTGCCCTCAGGCAAAGTCCGCTGCTGCGGCTTCTGAGCCTCCTTCTGGAGGTTCAGTATGGGGCGCTTTGCTGCCCCCTCCCACCCTCCAATATCATTCAGTGGGCCCATATGGAAAATCAGCCCCCCATAAAAACCTCCAGCCTTACTCTCCCACCTAAATCTAACCCAGCCAATCAGAGCAATGCTTGGACCACCATTGGCACCCAAGCAGCTGCCCATTTGCCCAATCCCACCCACCCAAATTTGAACGCCACTATTCCAGTGAACCAAAATCCATGGGATCTATTGGCTGAGACTGACAAATCAGGTAATGTCCTCATTAGTAAGCATACAGGTCAACCTCTCTGCTAAGGCGATTATGGTCAGGCAGAATTTTTTTCCCAACTTTGATGAAACCCCTACTCCTCGCCATTTTGCTCCTCTGCCCAATACAGCCCCCTTCCAAAGTGACCACCAGCTCGCCTTAGCTGTGGTGGCCTCTCCTCAGTGCCCAAAACTACGCAATGTGGTGGCCCAGTCAGTGGCTCAGCTCCAGCATGGCCTGCCCACCCTCTTCTTCCCCCAACTTCCCTGAATCTCCCTGCAGTGACATCTCAAAACTATTCGATGATGCTGAAGTTGCTGTTATGAATATCACAATGCTTGCTTCATTCAACCCCTCAGCCAAAATCACCCGCCACAGTATTTCCCTTTTCACCCAACTTCCTGAAGCCCGCAAAGAAGCTGAAGTTCTCCTCGCAGCTTTTGTTGAAACACTTTCCCATCATTATCTTGATGAGGAAGTGGAAAACTCCTACTACGCTGACCTCCACCCCCACTATGCGGATGCCCCAACGCCCTGGCTCTCTGCTCTAATCCAGTACTGTAACCAACATCCCTTGATTGAGGTGGGTCTTTCTGAAAACCAACCCTCTGACCCCTCCTCACCCTCTGCCATGGTGGGCTAGCAGTTTCTGCTTCCCATCTGGTTAGTAGTTTTGTTTTGTCATTTTGAGTGTTGTGATTTGGTACTGTCCATCCCCTGGTCAGCATACCTTGAATAAATTGATAGAGATAGTGATATTTTAAAATAAACTTTGGTAACTGAAGCACTTTTAAATATGCATAAAATTTTTTTGAGAAAAAGAACTGACTTCAAAAAAGCTCTAAAAATATAAAATAATTGAGAAATTATGAACCACCTGGTTGGTTGTGATCTTATTTGTTTATGTTTTGCTTGCTCTTTTTGGGCGGCCAGTTCATTCTGTTCAGGTAGGTCTGTTCATTTGTATTTTTTTGCTCTTCGAGCTTTGGTAATGTCCATCCCCTGGTTGGCATACCTCAAATAAATTTGAGAAATTATGAATACTAAGTAAAACCATTTTTTGAAGTCAGCACCATATTTTTAAATGACTTATTTCAGGAATTTATAATATATACTCAGCACTGTATATTCTAAGTTGCTTATAGTTTACACTTGGACTTAATCCAATATAAGCTCTAATTTATATTTTTGAGCAAACTTCTATAAGTCAGCTTGGAACGCAACGCCAACTTCAAAAGGGGCTTTATTAAATAAAAGAAATTTTTCAACTATTTTATACTTTTTATAGCTTTTTTTTAAAAAGGGTTCTTTATTCCAAAAAATAAATTAAAGATAATAAACAATTTGAAGATATGATTAGGCAAAATCTAGTATATTTTTATAATAAATTAAACCATTGCTATAGGAAAAGAGTTCCATGTACCCCTGACTTTTTAACCAACTTCAAAAAGGAGAAAGTTTACAATTTAACCTTTATGTGTGTTTTTTTATTTTTTTTTTCTGTTTGCGCATAATTCTGAAACTACTTGCCCAATTTGGATGATCTTCTTTTTCAAAAAAAGGATTTTAACTTAGGTCCCATAACACTATTGTAAGTATTGGTTCAGTATCTGACCATTAATTTATTAAGTATATTAAATTGGACTGGAAGCAATGGATTTCAATTGTGGGGGTTTTCATTGCTAGATAAACTTAATTCTGACATTGTTGAAGCAAAAGCTTCAAAGAAACTTTTGACATGATTATATGTTCTATAGCTGGAGAAATGTTCAAAATCCAGAAATGTATGAGATCAAAGCACTATGAGCTTAAATTATTATTGATGGCTATCATTTTTGCATAATTTGACCAATAAAAGCAACTAAATTTGATAAAATGAATTATCATAGATGGCAATCAGTAAATTTAGCATAGATTAAGCAATAAAATCAACTAAATTTTATAAAATAAATTATTGTAGATGGCAATAAGTAAATTTAACATAAGTTGACCAAAAAATCAACTGTATTTAATAAAAAGAATCAATAGTATAGTTGTTTATGAGATACTATATATAGAATATATATAATGATTTTTATTTCTATATAGAAATAGTGAGACTTCAAAAATTATATATAGAGATAGTGGGTTTTTAAAATAAAATTGGAGAAAAAGAAGCACTTTTAAAAATACACTAATTTTTGAGAGAAAAAGTACTGGCTTTAATTTTTTTAGGAAAAAAAGAACTGAGTTCAAAAAAAGTTGGGTGAAAAGACTGAGTATAAATTTTTTGGGGGAAAAAAGAACTGCATTAAAAAAAATTAAACCTGGTAGTCATGGGACTACCGGTAGACATGGAATCATGGGCAGACTTGTGGTTTGGGAAGGAATGAAGGGTTGGTTAAAAATGTTGTCGAAGCACAAGTTATTAATGTTCTCATCGTCTGTTTTCTTGCTAGCTAGCCGTACGCTCGATCTGAGTCGCTTTGGGGGCACGCCGGATGACCCAGGTATCGGAGATGCGGGCCGCTTGGGCGCTGACAGGGTTTCGTCAATCTTCAAATGGTTGTCATTGTCTAAGTTCCCGGCCGATTTCTTTGATTTTAGTCTCAAACGATAGGCCTGTTGACGCTCTGCATAGGATTTGCCGGTTTTCGGTTTGAAATTTTTGGTTCGAATTTTATCGCGATTTTTAGGTCAAGGCATTTCAAATTTTTGAGTTCAAATGTTATTTTTTTTCCTGTGAGTGCTTCTGGTACTCGGAATTGGTGTCATTGGAGAGATTTAGTTCTGAGGATCACAACGCACTTTGTATTTTCGCGATTGGACTTGTAGTTCCCGAGATATTTAAGTTTTAGTGGAGCACTTTAGAAATTTTCAGCGCAAAAACACCCTCACGCAGACAAAGCCTAGAGGCGACTAAAGTCAGTTGTCAAAATTCTCAGTACTATTAGTGGAAGAGGGCCGAGTGACTCTATCACCTGACACCTGGTTTGCTGGGATTGATTGAGCGGTTTGTGAGATAGTGGTATGCTGAAAGTACATTAAAACATAACGGTCGATTTTCGCGAAACGTGCGGGTAAGACATTACATTCTTATGGATTCCATGTCAAAATTGGGGAAAAAAGAACCTCCTATAAAAAACTTTAAATGTATAAATCAATCAAGAAATTATGAATACCTAATAAAACCCTTTTTGATGTTGGTGCTGTATTCTACCCTGACTTATAGAATTTTGCTCACAAATATAAATTAGAGCTTATATTGGATTAGGTCCAAGTGTAAACTATAAGCAACTTAGAATATACAGCGCTGAGTATATATATATATTAAATGGCTATTTTAAGGCATTTTTAAAGTATGGCATCAACTTCAAAAAGGGTTTATTGAGTATCCATAATTACTCAATTATTTTATATTTTTTGAGCTTTTTTAAGGAGGTTCTTTTCCCCATTTTTTTATTTTGTGCTAAGCCTTAAACTGCATAATACAGATAAACCTTAAGATATTTAATTAATATAGTAATATAGTAGTAAGTAAATAAATGGTTTATAAGTTAAGGGTGAATGCAATGATAAGTTCACATAGCGCTCAACATGGTAAACTATAATTAGCACATGATCTTAACTTGGCAATAAAGCTTAGAGAGTAGTGGAGGAAGCGATTATTATACAGGGTTATAAAATTGTACACCAGACTTTAGATGCCAGGCAGGCTCTTATCTAACTGGTTTGGAATCTAGTATTTATAATATGATAATCTTGCTTTGTGAAAAAGGATATAAATACTCAAATGTGATAATAAAGTCATCATTAACCGACTTTGAAAAGTAGGTTCTCTATTCAACCTGTATATGCTTTTTGTAACCGTTCAAATGAGAAGTTCTGAACTCAATATAGTCTTAGAAGCATACAGCATTACAAACTTCTGCTTTACTATATTATAATGACATCATGCACAAGTATTTTTTAGGATATGCACTTATATAACTTCTTCAGTGCATATGACATATTGGTTAATTGCCCTTTTATTAAAAATCATACATCAACTTAGCATATGTCCATCTATTTAAAGCTGTCTGTCAGATAACGCTGTTAGAACGCTTATCACTGGTATAATGCTAGAGCTACCTTCAAAGTGCATCATCTCAAGATGCTTACGATAAGTAATTTTAAAGTAATAAAAAATAAAATTAGTGCAGAAAATACGATTCGAAAGCTATTATAAGTGATGCAACTGCTGATAATAATCATAGAAGATAGTTGATAGCAAAGGAATAAAGATTAGTCCGCTTTCAACTTCAAAAGGCCCAAATTCCGGTGGACATAAATCTTGAGTTGATGAACCAGCGTATAAACCATATAGGATAATGATATCACTGAAATAAAGATTACCAGATAGATATCAATGTTATCAGTCTTGATGAATGGCATGAGGTTGTCAACTGGGATTAGATGGGCCAATTCGCATGGGGAAAGGTTATGATGAGGATGGTAAGGTTGAAGAGGTCGGCATGACTTTGCTAAATAAGCGTGCTCTTCAACCATACTGGCAGCATGAGTTAGTCTCTTCGCCCCATAAATGGCCACGATCTGCATCATTTGTAGGGATAGATTGGGGGTATGAAGGAGTTGGTCAATCTTTTCTTTGAGGAAGTTAGGAGTAAGAGAGTGTCTAGATAAGTAGATTCCTACCCTTTTGCTTGTAGTTTTGCCAAATTCTTGGGCTGATCATGGATGTAGGACATTCCCAGGATAGGCTTGGCGTAGTAGAGGGCTTCGTTGATACTTGACATCCCTCCGTGGCTGAAGGCGCGAACATTGGGGTGGGCTAAAATTTGCTGTTGAGGTGCCCATGGCATGACAATGATTTTTGGATTTTCTTTGAAGCTTACCGTTTGGTTGTGTAAATTTATAGTTTTGGGATTTGGTCAACGTTTGTTTTGCCTAAAGCCCAGATAGCACCTTTGATGACTCTATTCTCTATGGCTAAAAGAATTGCTGTTGAGATGAGATTGATGTCAGCAATGTTGAGGGGAAAAATTGAACCAAAAGCAATATATAGACATGGTTCACAGGAGTTGAGGAAGTTCTGGACATAGTTGTCAAAGTATCTGCTCTTTTCCAGAATAGGGCCAATTAATCGCATGGTGGGATGGAGTGGGTGGGCTGGCTCCATTCCCATAAAGGTATTCGCTAGAGATAGTCCATAGTCCATTTCATCCACTAGAGTAGTTGGCATTCCATACTCAAGTCGCTTTTTATTTATAGCTTTCTTCAACAAGTCGGTATCCCGCTTCACTTTGTAAGCCTTAATTTGGTCCCTTAGCCTGTCCACGAAGGACATGGTGGAAGTGGTAATTGGGCCTGGATTCATGTTTGCTGTGAAGTAGTTGGCTTTCTTTTGATCCAAAATTGACATTGGCTGGTACCCAACGACGAGAGGTTTTCCCTTTTACCTTTGCCAAATCCATACACGCAAATGCCAAATGGTCACACATGACAATGTCTACACTTTGCATCAGCTTTGCTAAACTTTTAACTTCTTCATCGTATCTTTCAGCCAAGAAGTTAGCTGATGCTTGCAATGAATTACGCCTAATTTCATCGATATCACCCACTTGGACTGTAAAGCCGAAACCGTTTTTTAATACCTCGCTCACTCTCTGTGCTCTTTCCGAGGGACACCAGCGTCAAATTGTAATTCGCTGCAAACTTGAGAAACCCATCCATTGCTGCAAAGGTGACGGAATGGCCTCGCTTCACCAGCTCCTCAGAGATGGCCAAAGTCGCCACCATATGGGATCGCGTTGCCGCTGAGCTATGCACCAGCACTTTAAGCTTCTCATCAATCATCAACTCTTGCGCCTGGTGTCGTGAGGGCTCAGGAATCCTAGGTTGAACATGCCCCGAGGTTCGAGTGACACCTCGGATCTCAGAATTATCACTCATATTGGTTGTTGGTGGCAGGTGTTTGGAATGGGGCATTTGGCTCAAAATATCTGAGCGAGCAGGGCAGGGATAAATCCTGAGAAATAACAAGAAAAAGTAGGTGTAGAGTATTTACGATGCTTTATTGAAAATAGTAAGCTGGCTTTTATACCTGATAATTTGAAAATTTTAAATGGGAAAGGGAATTTGGGGTCTCAAAGGAAAAGTAGACAAAATGAATAAATGGGTAAAGAGTTAAGACAAGGGAGGGAACATCCACCGATGGATTGACAATCTTGATGGTTTCACAATGCCGGCTCTCGTCTAAATTAATTCTTTATTTCAATCCCAACGCTTCAAAGTCATACTTAATATGAAAGCTTAATTGCCGATCTGCTGTCCAAGCGTCCACAGTTTGGAATAGGTCACCACGATCAATGATGGCCTTAGTTAAAATAGGAAATCTGACCTTCTATTCGGATTTGAATTTTAAATTTACCGTATCGATGACGAATGATTGGCTTAGGATAGATCAACTAAGCTTTTATTAAACTAAACCATTTCTGAATCGGGTAAGGGGTGTTAAAGTCAATTACTAAACTCAGCTATAAACGTGATGATTAATGCGAAGGTTAAACTTTCATCTTCAGTCTCATCGGCTTGACTCAAGCTCGAAATCTTCCAAAGGTTGGGTAATTAGTTTATCAGAAACAAATTACTCTGGGTGACCTTATTTGGGCGAAGGTTATTTAAACAGTTCAAGGAAAAGTCTATATGAATTAAAATAAGTGGAAATGTCAATTGATTATGGTGTTGGTTATATTATCTGAAGCCCACTCAGCTCCCATATTTTGAAAAATTACATGAAGAGAAGGTTGATATATCAGTATAACGTAGCAGCACCTAATTCTAGCCAGTAAAAATTCTTTAACTACAAATAAGCTTATTTACTACATAAATCGACTCTCTATTATATATGAAACCATATAAACTGCGCCTATAATATATATAGAGATTTAAGCTTAGGTATACTATACATAAGAGGATGATAATATAATGATGTAAACTATAACCAAGGGGACTAATCATTAATAAACAGTGCATAGTTTGATTAAGTTGCCCATAGATAAAATAAAATACCAATATGACCTATTTACACTTTCGTCGCCATATCACCCAATTATGGGTGAGGGGCGACGAACATGCTAACGAATAATTCGTAGGTTTAGCATCGCTAGTAGCAATTTCAAATGTGACGTCTTAAGTGATATTGAAGGGTAAAAAACCACCCAAAACCACCATCGGAGCATCGAAGGTATACGTAAGAAAAAGGCGCGCAAAACGAATTTCCTAGCTGTATAGGTAGAGGATACAAAATAAAAATATTCAAATTATTCAAACTATACTAAATTTTTTTTAATAATTTATAAACATGATAAAATAACATTTTGTATTAGTTTATTTATAGTATAGTATTCGTTAAAACAATCCAAATATATTTGTGATTTTGGACAATTGGTTATATTTTATAATATTTTCCTCGCTTCCTGGCATTCAACAATTTGTCGATAGTCATATTTGGCCCCCGTGAGAAACTCAACTGAATCACGCCGGGCGACGAACGTGTTAACCATGCAAGCTCACCCTTTGTAGTGTTAGTAGCTAAACCTAGAATTCAAGGGGTTGGAAGGCGAGTCAGCAGGGCGTACGGCTACCAACCTGAAGGTTGTGGGTTCAATTCCCACCCTTCGCACATCGATTGGGGTGCCAGCCACAGGAAGCTATTGGCGGTTAGTAGGTCTAATAACACGAAAACCTTACCCATGACGTAAACAGAAAAATTTGAGTCCCAATCTGGAGGTGGAAAAACTTTCTTTGATGGAGTTGACCCTGTTCAGGTTTCATGTCATTTCTTTTTTTGTTTCTTTCTTTTGGTAATGCCTGTCCCCTGATCAGCTTGCCTCGGTTAAATAAAATAAAAGCTTTATAGATTCATTAGTAACTGAGCTAAGTTATTCTAGCCAGAGCAAAAGTAAGGCAGCTATACGATAATAAAGGCAAAATTTGGTTGTCGCTTATTAAAGTCTGTGCTTCATAATTGAAGCAAGAAGCAAAGTCAGCTAGAGATTCTCCTTAAGGGAACTAAATGTACATAAACGATATTTAATGTCTAGCTAGGGTCTGTTCACAGCCATATCTCTTATATAAGCGCAGTTTTGACCTCATTACATGTAGTGCATTGTCAAGCTGGGGTATCATTACTTCCTGAGCGATTTGTCTTAGACAAGAGGTAAGTGTTTAGTATTCTGTCTATTTAAATCTCCTCCATAGAAATTTATATATGTAGAGAAAGAAATCAAAAAACTCCTCACATTTGATGTGAATTGTACTTGGCTAAACTTTACCCACAATTGTACCAACCAAAGGTATGATATGTATACTTATAATAAAAGGTATAAGGTATATGTGAGGTTAGATTTAGATAAAGGCTGGGCAACTTTGACTGAGTCAATGTTTTGTTACATGCAATTATTATTGTTTAATAAAGTATGAACTTGAGCCATTATAAATTCAGGTGAGGCTTTTATGGAGTAATATTTGTTTAAATGCCTCAAGCTCAGTTTGTTAAGAAGTAGTGATAGTTTGATTCTCTTAATGTTCATTTTATAAGCTTTCAATTCATGTTTCATTACTATTCAAGCTTGAAATTATCAAGTCATAAAGTTAATATGCATTATCCAATCTTTACTTTTAGAGCATCTATTATAAGGGTCAAATTGACTAGCTTTTTTGTCACAACATAGAAATATCCTCAACGATGATAACTAGATCCTGATTCAATATAGATTGTTTCCCATAAAGAAATTATTTTCAGCTGGATAGTTAAGATTCATTGTGGGTTCAGTAGGCCTAGGAGGTCCAATAGGTCCAAAAGGCCCTAGGGGTCTTATGGAACCAGCTGTTTTGGTAGAGTTAACTAGTCAGGAAGGCCCTTATGTGACAGATAATTTGGCCAACATTGTGATTCCACTAGACACTTCAGGGCCAGGGGGCAGGAGGACCTATACTGTAATAGAAACTTTGATAATTTCTTTGAATGGTTAAATTAAGAAGAGGCTTGATCCCTATTGTGGGATCCAGCAAGAGTTTTGGCTCACAGGTGCTGAATGCAGCTGGATATCTAAAAAATATTTAAAAACTTAAAAGATTACTCTTTTAACAAAAGTAAAAAGTGAACTTTTTTAAGTTTTTTTTATTTGGGGGCGTGGGTCAGCTTAAAAGTGACTACTTTAATACTAAAGTTCAGTATAAAAACTATTATAAGTATCTAGAGTGGAAGGGTTTCAGTGTAGCATTTGGAATGGCTTAGGCGCATTCCAAATTAGGAAGGGTGGTATGCTATATTATCAGATCTCAGGAAATCTGAGTAACTTTTTGGTGGATGACAGATGGAATGGGGTTTTGGGGCAGAATGTACCCATGAGGTAATGTTTTGATGTATTTCAACCAATTACTTCTTGATAAAAACTTTCACCCTGGGGGACTGTCAGGAGGACAGCAAGTAAGAATTGGACTGGCCTGCCAGCCAAGATGCCAGAGCATACGAAAAGCAAAACCAGAATGCCTGAGGCACTGCTTCTGATACAATGAATATGGAACCGGAAAAGAGTTCCACCAATAACTGTCAGTGAGCCAGAATTTCACATAGGCACAAAATAAAGTCCAGATGCATACAGCCGTTAACCCCTAGGGGTATGAGAATGTTGGCGGATAAGGT